>OZ024747.1:3666570-3684070 GCA_964016885.1 Eledone cirrhosa
ATATATATATATATATACACATATATATAGATAGATAGATAGATATGCCATATTGTCTTATATATTCTATATTTTTTTATATTTATTATTTTTTAATATATTTTTCTTGCTATTTTTGTTTTTTTCCCTACATTTTTTCCCCTCTTACTCCCACAATATCGCTTCTTCTGCTAGGTTTTTATCTTCTAAATATAGTAAATTCAAAAATCTTGTCTGTATAAAATCTCTCTCAGAATCAAAGCAATAACTTCTCTTTCTCAGATATGAAAACAATAAAAATCTGATGTTCAGAAACAGCTTTCCTATCAAAACATATATATAACCAATGTAACAAAGGGAGAAGAGATATGAGCAGATTTATTCTTTCTTTGCTCTTTGGGAAAAATAGCTCATCTCTCTCTCTCACACTCTCTCTCTCTCTCTCTCTCGCTCTCTCGTCTGCTGTTCTGTTCAAACTAATGTATATAAGGCTAAATTTGAAATGCTGAGCATTTCTTCCAGAAGCTAATAAAAATGGACAAGAAAATGTTACAAAATAAAATGGACACACATAAAAAAAGACAACAACAGGAAAAAAAAATCAAGTAAAAGTAATAATAATAATAATGGTGGGGGGGGGGGGGGGATAATATTGATAATAATAACATCAACAATAATAACAATAATGATGAGATGATAACAATAATAATGATGATGATGATGATGATAACAATAATGATCATGATGGTGATGATGATGATGATGATGATAATGGTGATGCTGATGATGATGATGATGATAATGGTGATAATAATGATGATGATGGTGAAGAAAAAATGAGAAGAATGGGTGACAATAGAGAAAATAAAAATACATATATTTCCCTATTTAATAATATTGCTTCTTTCCTGTTCTAATACAAGAACTAATCCATTTTTATGTTTCTTACATTGGCATCTACATACTATATATATATGTGTGTATGTATGTAGTTATGTTATATATATATGATGATGATGGTGATATATACATATGAGGATGATATATATATGATGATGATATATATGTATATATATATATATATATATATATATATATATATATATATATATATATATATATATATATATAAAATGATGATGATGATATATATATATGATGATGATGATATATATATATATGATGATGATATATATATATGATGATGATGATGATATATATATATATATATAGATGATGATGATATATATATATATATATATATATATATATATATATATATATATATGTGATGATGATATATATATATATGATGATGATATATATATATATGATGATGATGATATATATATATGTATGATGATGATGATATATATATATGTATGATGATGATGATATATATATATGTATGATGATGATGATATATATATATCAATATTCGTAGAATAATGAGAACTCAATATACAAGAAAGCTGTTGTAACAGGTTTCTTGTATTGAGTTCTAATCATTATTCTATGAATTCTAATACACCCACGCTTCAAATTCGATATAGCCTTGTGTTTATATACATAAATATATATATATGTGTGTGTATATATATATATATATATATATATATATATATATATATATATATATGTGTATATATATATATATATTTATATCATCATCATCATTTTACGTCTGCTTTTCCCTGCTTGCAAGGGTGGGACGGGTCCTATTCAGCACAGCATCTCTCCACATGTCACAGCCCTTTGTCATCTCCTCCGTCAGCTTCAGCAATCTGAGGTCTTCTCTCACCACCTCCGCCCATGTTTTTCGTGGTCTACCTCTACTGTGTCTTCCTTCTACTGGCATTTCTTGGCACTTCTTTACCCAATGATCAACCTCCATGCACATTATATGTCCATACCATCGCAGTCTTCTCTCCCGCACACTACAACTTATCCCTCTTAAACACAGTTTCTCTCTCAACACATCCATATATATATAATACCGAAGTATAATTTTATTATTGATAGTGAGACTTGTTACTCAGGAGTTTCACCTGTTTTTCACAGGGTCATCAGACAAGAACTATTTACCCTTAATAAAATCAATATATATAATATATATATAATGCTGATGATATGTTGTATTCCTCCTAATATTAACAACCATTCAGGGAGTACTGGGTGTATTTTTATGACACCAGCACTACCACTTTACAAAATGGAGTAGGTGTATCTTATCATGGCACCAGTACTAAGATTTTAGAAGGTATATGGAGTGCTTTTTATTGTGGCAACAGCACTAGAGATGATTTCATTCAAATGAAACACTTCTAGTTCTGTAGAAATCTTTTCTTTACCATATTCTCGTTATTATAATAATAATTATTATTCTCATTATAAATAAATATATATATATATATATAGAAACACAGTCCACGCTGTAATGTGGTCGTGTAGGTAACACTGTAAAAAGTTCCCAGTTCCACACTGTAAATGTGGTTGGTGTTAGGAAGGGCATCCAGCCGTAGAAAATCTGTCAGATAGTCCTATATGAGCGAGACACGGTCACCCGACCAACCTTGCCTCAAGTGGGACAACTCCCGTCTAACCCATGCTAGCATGGAAGATGGATGTTAAACGAAGATGATGATGATGATATATATATATATATATGTGTGTGTATATATATGTATATATATATATATATATGCCTAACAAATACACTTATCTTCATTCATATATTGTTAAATTGGCATAAATTATTCCACTGCCTGAAATCTCAGCCAACAAGTTAGATATTTTCGTTTTCTGCTGTGCTGACTAAAAACATGATCCAGTGTGTCCTAGCTGATGAAAGCTCTTTACAAATCATCACATCTCAAAAACTGCAGTCTTCAGCTCAGTAATTTTACACACCACCACACCCTCTCTTCCCTCTTCTCTTTGTCTTGTTCTCTTCTCTCTTCATCTTTTAATATATTTTATCATTTGTAAAAAGATTGCAAGCAAGTACTTGATGAACACCTGAATTTAGAATATAGTGATAGAATTCTTTGATATTATCTTACAGACACACACACACAATAGCATGTATACACCAAACATTCATACAGTCTTACTAGTTGCATCGCCAAACTGATGGAATCCTGTGTCAGAGAAACACTTTGGAACTTCTGGAGCTCTCACAGTCTTATCCGGCCTTCGCAATTTGGATTTATCCCCAACTCCAGCTGCTGTGATCAACTTATAGAGTTTCTTGAGGACATCACCCGGATCACTGATGGCGGCTCATGGGTGGATGTTGTTTACCTTGACTTTGCGAAGGCCTTCAATTCTGTGCCGCACAAAAGGCTTATGGCAAAACTCTCTGCAATGGGTGTGAAGGATGATCTTTTTAACTGGTTGAAGTCCTTCATTCTCAGTCGAAGAGAGGTAGTCACGGTTCTGGGACAGCATTCCTCACCATATGAGATGTCATCTGGTGTACCTCAGGGATCTGTTCTTGGCCCCCTTTTGTTTGTGGCATATATTAATGACATAGATGCCAACTTAAGGAATGCCACAGTACTAAAGTACGCAGACGACATCAAGCTGTACCTTGAGATAAAAAGGACAGATCCTGAACACTATAGATCTTGCTTGCAGTCTGACCTGGACACAATGCAACAGTGGATCTCAGACTGGCAACTCAAGCTAGCTGTGGACAAGTGCACCACCATGCATTTTGGGAGTAAAAACCCAGCGTCCACATATTCCCTCCACAGCACTAATATCAAGAAGTCTTCCTGTGAACGTGACCTGGGCATTACGGTCAGCAGCGATTTGCGTTGGACGAGGCACGTCTCTAAAATTGTCAAGAGGGCCGAGGGTGTCTTAGCATCACTCAGCAAGACCTTTGTCAGCCGCTCTCCAGATATCTATTTAAGGCTGTATACAGCTATGGTGCGACCACACTTAGAATTTGCATCACCAGTCTGGAACCCCTATCTTGCTCAGGACATTGACCGCCTGGAAACTGTTCAGAGACGTGCAACCAAGCGAATACCCTCCATCAGGCATCTACCATACTCTGATCGCCTTGCTTCCCTGGGCATGGATTCATTGAAGCTCCGACGCCTGGCAACTGACTTGGTAAACACCCACAAAATTGTTAACCATGTTGCCAACAACAACCCTGAGTGCCTTTTCGATTTCCATGTGTCTAACACACGTGGACATGCCCACAAAGTAAGAAAACAGCACAGTTCCCATGACTTTCGGAAACATTTTTTCACGCTCAGAGTTGCTGAAGCATGGAACAAACTACCTGCATCAGTTGTTAGCTGTCGAGACGCTGCATCCTTTAAGGCCTCCATGCTTCCCGAGATCCGCCAACACTACAGCTAACACATACAAACATGTACTTCCCTGGCATTTGTGTATTATTCTATGTACTATATTGACGAGTTGTAGTGCACCTGAGCACTTTACACAATAATTTCATTATTATTATTATTATAATAGTGAAATATTAGAGAAAACTATAGCACATTGTTGAACAAATATATTTACTGGCTGACAACTGTTTCAAGAACCATAACAACTGTCCCTTTAACTACTGCCATTTAATTCCCATAACTAATTACCTGTTTCTCTTCTTAGCTTATATAAGCGGACATATGATGATGATGATGGTGTGTCTAAGTGTGTGTATATATATATATATATATATATATATATATACATATATATGAAAAGAGTCAGGACCCCGACGGCTGAGCTTCAGCCATTTCGACAGCTAGATCTGAACTCTATTACCCTAAGTATTGAGTACTCTAGTACGTTATGGTCCACCTAGTATCTTACCACACCCTCTTTGTTATATATATATATATATATAGTATATAATATAGTAGTAGTAATAGGTAGGTAAAAATATCCAAGTCCGTAGTGTGAGTTTGAATATAATTATTAAGTCCAGTTACTACAATGGTGCCATACCTATTAGCTAATTGCTGAACATCTGAACACACAGAATCGGAGACGAACTCATATGCTAAGCATATCTGACGACCTTTCATTTACAGAATCAGGTTCGATCTGTAACAGATCTTGCCTTGAGCTGATTGATAGTGAAACATATGTAATATGTTATTAAATATGTTATGATGCAATGCTGAATCCTTGTTCCTTATCCTATAGTATATATATATATATATATAATATATATATATATATATGTGTAAGTATATATACATGTGTATATATATATACATATGCATATGTGTTAGTATGTGCCTGTATCTCTACTCACACCCACACATGAAAATCTGGTTCCACTTCTTGGAATAGAAGTAAAAAAAAATTATAAAACAAAGAATGGAGAGGTTTTGTCAGATCCCACCGATTCCTTTCCCCAACTATTTTATCTGGAACATAGCAACAGTTTGGCATTTAAAAGCTCACAATTGTACAACTATTTCCCAAATGGTTTACAAAATGTAACCAAAGTTTCCCCATGAAATATTTAAATGTTATCTAGATGTATTTCTCTCTAGCATCCTTGATAAACCATCTGACAAAGACTGCAACGAAAGCAGAACAGTATCCATCTATTTACTGATTCTTCCACTAAAGATCTGTGTATACAGAACTATTGCACCTCTAAGCATACCTTATATACTCAAATATAAGCCAGCCCCACTATTTTATTATCTGAGAAATGGGTAAAAATCAAAACTTTATTTATGTAGGATTTGAAGTTGGTGAAAATTGTCCAAATACTGATCCAAGCCTCCCATCCCACCCACACTTGGATTATATTTGAATATATAAAGTACTTAGAGACAGGTGATAGAGACATCAGCCCCCTGCTCAGGGCATGTAATTTCCTCTGGCCCATTTTGTGTTTTTGAATTAAATTGTGGGTGCTGTTTAAGTATGTGGAACCTCACAACAGGGTGAGCAGCCAGCAGGAGGATCTTCAGATTAAGGACTCTCACCAAACAACCCTTCATTACTCCTTACACTCTAATTGAGCTGGGCCCCACAGCTTCCATGGAAACACTTCTTCACGCTCAGAGTTGCTGAAACATAGAACAAACTACCTGCATCAGTTATTAGCTGTTGAGAGACTGCATCCTTTAAAACCTCCATGGAACAAACTACCTGCATCAGTTATTAGCAGCCGAGACACTGCATCCTTTAAAACCTCCATGGAACAAACTACCTGCATCAGTTATTAGCTGTCGAGACACTGCATCCTTTAAAACCTCCATGCTTCCTGAGATTCACCAACACTACACCTGATATTCCCCATCCATACACACGCACACATATATATCATGACTCATACACTGTTCACTTCCCTGACATTTGTACATTATTCTATGTACTATACATGCACCTTTGATGAGTTGTAGTGCACCTGAGCACTGTACACAATAATTTCATTATTATTATGACATCTAGGTGCTATTTTTTCTCATCCAGTGGGTGATCATGTTCTCCATTCCTCTCATTTACGTCACTCGCCCACTAAGACCATCGGTAGAACTAACACTTCACAACTATTTAAACAGCAATCAATGTTCATGACTTGATGTATTTAGTTCCAGTTGACATTCCTCTTTGACCATAACCACATTGATAGATGAATAAAATCGAGAATCTAAGTTTCCTTTGTCTTGCTAATTTAAGACAATGGTGTGTGCTTATTTTAGAATTATTTCAAAATAACTTCTTTGCTCACTGCTCTGCATGGCTTTAAGTTTGATGCTGTGATGGTTAGATTGTTAAAACAAACTTCAGTCATCTTCAGTACATTTCCAGGGAGGGAAGCTTCATTTCAATTCTATCACAGTTTACTATGAACAGAATGAATTTTATACTTCTCTCTCTTTGTCACCTCAGTGCATGCAAGTAACGATCTATTTATAATAGAGATAAGGATGTTGAAGTAATTTTCAGAGATGAGATAGGCTGTTATCCATCACAGGACAGAAATAAAAGAGAAAGAGTTAAGTACACTCTGACTTGAGAATTAAGACACCTCAGTGATTGGCCACAAGTCAAAATTCTGAATGAATCCTGGCTTCAGTTTAATGGAGTCTAAATATATTCACTCTGGTGTCAATTCCTTTAGCTATAAGACAATTTGGACTAAAGCATTTATTTAATTAGATTCTAGATAAAGAGAGTTTAATTAGTTCGATGGTAATATTGATTTGTGTCTAATTCAATATCAACTACAAATTCGATAAATATATCACACGATGTATCAGACATTTGTCTAAATGCACTATCATTATCTCAAAATGTACTTGGCTCCAAACCAAACAGTTGGCCTCAATTTGCCACATCTCAACAAAGTTCACCTCGCCTTCATTTTCCTTTACACTTTCTGAATCATCAAAATACACCTTCTATCAATTGCAGAAACAAACAAAAAAACAAGTAAAACGTAAAAAGAAAATATATATAACTGTTCTTGTGTTTTTTCCTTTTTTTTGTATTCATGTATGTATGTGTGTGCATGTATGTATGTGTATGTATGTATGTGTGTGTATGTATGTGTATGTGTATGTGTGTGTGTGTATGTGTGTGTGTGTGTATGTGTGTGTGTTATGCATTTAAAAAAAGATCTTTTATTATACAGAAATAATTTGTTATTAAAGAGAAAATTATAAATTCAATTACAAATCAGTTACGTGTACATTCCTTCTCCGCACACATACAGATACACAAACACATGCACACACACACATATATATACACACACATTCAGATATATACACACACATACAGATACACAGATACACACACACATACAGATACACAGACATACACACACACACACACAGACTCAAACAAACACACTCACAAACACAGATACAGAAACAAACACACAAAGATAGAATAGAAGTCTCATTTGCAAAAATAATGTGAAACCTGAAAATGAGAAATAGAACAGTGATGACAGGTGGATGGCAGAATGGGTAGAGCATCAGTCTAAATATTTTGTGGGATTTAAGATTATATCTCTTTTACAATCTTGATAGAATAGTGGATATAATGGGTGGGGTGGGGGTTAGAATGTAATCAACTACCCTGCTGCTTCGCACACATCCATATATGTATGTTGGTGCATGTTTTCAGATTGCCTATATATATATATATATGTGTGTGTGTGTATCATCATCATCGTTTAACGTCCATCTTCCACGCTAGCATGGGTTTGGATGGGAATTTTCCCACTTGAGGCAAGATTGGTTGTCCTGCTCGTATAGGACTGTCTGGCGGCTTTTCTACGGCTGGATGCCCTTCCTAACACCAACCACGTTTACAGTGTGGGGCTGGGAGGTTTTTACCGTGTTACCTACACGGCCACATTACAGCGTCAACTGTGTGTTTTTTTTGTCGTGACACCTACACGACCTCATTTATTTCGGACTGGATGTTGTGGTACCAACATAACTTCACATTGAAGGGGGTGGTGTGGATGGGGTGGGGGTAGTGGGACGGGGGTGTATTTTTGTTAGAGGTGCCAACTGACTGTAGGTTTCGCTTTGTACTTAGGTAAGGCGGGTCTTCTGTATTACTGTGTAGCGCCAAAGATCTCGGTCCAGTGACATTGTCTTGGGGAGGTGTAAGTGTGTGAAGTCGGAATTTATCAAGTCGTCTCAGGTTTTTGTATGTCTGCCTACTCCGTGGCTACCGTCTATTTTTATCGCCCTGCACATTTTTATACAGCTGTCGTCTTTCATGTGCATCACATGACCATACCAACGTAGTCTTCGAGTAAACAACATTACTCTCAAGTAAACAACATCTGATCCCTCTGATCTATGTATATATATATATAAAACATACATACATATATATATATATATATACATATAAACAATATAGATCAAAGTGAAAATGCCCAAGGGAATGATCTGCATAAAGTGTATACATATGTATATGTAGCTATGTATGTGTGTATGTATATATATATATATATATAAAACATCTGTGGTGTCAAGACTGTGGAGACCATAAACCAGGATAATATATATATATATATATCATCATCATCATCATCATCATCATCATTTTACATCCGCTTTTCCCTGCTTGCAAGGGTGGGACAGGAACTGATTCTGGCTTGATTTCTACAGCTGGATGCCCTTCCTAACACCAACTTCATTTACAGTGAGTGCTGGGTGCTTTTTTGCCGTGGCACCTCCACGACCACTTTGCAGTGGAATGATAGGGACCCCAGTCCTATCATCTCATTTCTACAGCTGAGTAAACTGGAGCAATGTGAAATAAAGTGTCTTGCTCAAGGAAACAACACATCACCCGGTCTGAGAATTGAACTCACAACCTTTTGATTGCAATGCCAATGCTCTAACCACTAAGCCATGTACCTCCATATATATATATACACACATGTACATATGATATGTATATATGTATATATATATATACACACACACACACACATGTACATGTGTACAATTATAGAAGTGGCTTCATAAAGCGAAGTAGGTCAATAAATGCTAGAATCTCTGGTAGAAAAATACAATGAATTGAATTGAGAAAAGACATGATTGGAGGAAAGTAATACTTGTGTGACTTGAGGGACTGAATGGTTGACAGGGACTCGAACAATGAGAAGAAGAAGGGAAGAGGAGGGGGAGACAGTGGGGAGGGGGGTGACTCCAGTGATGAGAGGGAGGGACAATGGGGGGGGGGAGTGACTCCTATGAAGAGTACGAACGGGAGAGTAAGGGAGAGGGAGAGAGCGTGACTCAAATGATGTGAATAAGGAGAGGGTGTGATGGAGAGAGAGAGAGAGAGAGTGAGAGAGAGTGTGAGTGACTGCAATGAAGAGAAGTGAGAGGGTGAGAGAGTGAGGGAGCAAGAGAGAGAGAGAGAGAGAGAAAGAGAGAGAGCAAGGGAGAGAGAGAGAGAGAGTGACTGCAATGAAGGGAAGTGAGAGAGAGAGAGAGTGAGGGAGCAAGGGAGAGAGAGAGAGAGAGAGAGAGATAGAGAGAGTAGATTGTTTAGTATTAAAATGGAAGACGTGGTGTAAATGTTAAAAAGAGGGGACAGAAGAGTCAAACCAGCTCATTTAACAAGCTTGACAAGGGCTCAAACAATGAGGAGAAGGAGGAGGAAGAGAGAGAGGAGACATTGAAGAAGGAGAGAGAGAGAGAGTGTAGGAGGTAAAATTGTGTTAAGAAGAGGGGACATTGCCAAACCAACTCATCTAAACAAGATGAATTACTAGTAATATAGTAAAATGTCAAAGTTGTGGTAATGGAGTTGTTCTCTTTCTGTTATTTTTGTTGTTATGTTTGTTCCAGTGAGTGTAGATAATAGTTGGAACATTTATCTTGATTGGCTTATCTTGATGAGGGTTACACTAAAATTAGGCCTATTGCCTATAAATCTTTATATTTCACCCCTCCTCCCCGCCGACCCCTTCTGATTCATACTCACTACATACACTGAATAGGCACTTCCTTCAAGCACTCATTTACCATTTTTTATCGCCTATATATACATACACACACACACACACACACATATATATATATATATGTGTGTGTGTGTGTGTATATATATATGTATGTGTGTTTGTATATATATATACACATATACATATATATATATATATATATATACACACATATATAGGTAGATAGATACTCATACATATATATCATGTTGATATATATATATATATATCATCATGATATATACCTATATGTATATATATATATATATATATACATATATATTAGTGTAGAAGTATGTGCGTGTTTGTATGTGTTTGTGCACAGTTAGTGTATCTGTGATTGACAGATGGGGTGTGTAGTGTGTGTTGGATGAGATTCTAATAGGTGGTGCCAAAGGGATTAAATGTAATAATGAGATATTCTTGGACTGATTGAATGTGTATGGACCATTTATCCATCATCATTTCAACAGCCATTTCCTTTGCCTCGTGTAGTGTATATATATATATATGTATATATATAAATATATATACATATGTATATATATAAATATATATACATATATATATATATATATATATATATATATATATATATATATATATATGAAAAGATTCAGGACTGAGCTCCAGCTGTTTCGACAGAGAGTTCCGAATATATATATATGCGCGTGTGTGTGTGAAGGTCTGTAGTATAGGGATTAATGTGTTCAGTAGATGATTGTAAAGATTTGACTTCCATTTCCAGCAGCATGCTCTGCCATGTACAAGACACTATCTTTCACATTATTCCAACTCACTCTGCTGGCAAAAAAGAGTTCTGCTTGTAATTCAAAGAACTATCCTTGTCCCATAGTGTGACTTGCTGAATCTTCCTGAGAACTACATTAAGGATATACACTATTTCCAACACAGAAACAAAGCTGTAATAATTTCTGTTCATAAAGAATATTCATTCTACCTCTTATGCTACAATATACAATATACAATATCTTACTCTGTAATTAATCATCTTACAGTAAGAAAATTCCAGTTTCAGATTTGTTCCTTGTTAGTTTCCACTTAATCTTATCAACCTTCTCCTTCTTGGGAACTCAACTGCTTGTATTTATGGTCTTATGCAAGATCCATGACCTTAGGTAAGGGTGGGCATGCTGAATTGAATATAGCGACATTAAATATAACATGCATTTGTGTATTATTCTATGTACTATACATGCACCTTTGATGAGTTGTAGTGCACCTGAGCACTTTACACAATAATTTCAATATTATTATTATTAAAATATTATTATTATGTATAGTAATAGAGAAATATAGCTGACATGTCAAATTAGTAGAGTGATTAGAACAAAGGAGAAAAATACCTTGTAGTATTTGTTTCAGCTGTGTGTGCTCTGGGTTCACATCCCTCCATGCTCGGTTTTGAGGTTTGTCCTTTTGTCTATTTCAATTAATTAATGAAGAATTTTAAGGGATTTACTAAAATTATTAATTATTTCATTACTAAGATAGTAACTTAATGTAAAGTTCTTATATAAAATTATGTTGGAAGATTTTAATTTAAATTGGAAACCCTTAAAATGGGTGACTTTATTTCATATAAGAAGAACAGGTTTTGGCCAGGCTGGTAACAAAAAGATAACATTGATCTTGATTCAGTGGTGACAGAAAGAATTGTGTACTCCTCAAACCATCAGACTATACTTCAAACCTGTTGGATAGAATGGTGTTCCCCCGTTTAGCTGAGCTATAATATATAGGATAAAAATTGAAATTATCAAGCTTTCTAAATAAAATACTTCCTGTTCCTCGGAAGGTGACAATATGACAATTCTTACATTGAATCAATAAAAATTATGGAGGTGTTATATCTAAACTTAATCCTTGTTTAAATTTCTTCTTCTTTTCCCCCTCTCTGTATTGCTCCACCCCATCATACACAAATACATACACACACACATATGTATATATATATATGTCCATATATGCATATATATATATATACATGTATGTGTGTATGGATGTATGTATATTTACATATTTATATATATGCATGAGTATATATACATATTTATGTCTATATATATATGCATGGGTATATGCATATTTATGTCTATATATATATGCATGGGTATATGCATATTTATGTCTATATATATATGCATGGGTATATGCATATTTATGTCTATATATATATGCATGGGTATATGCATATTTATGTGTATATATAAACGTATGTGCACATATGTATATATATGTATATATGTTTGTATATATATATATGTATATACATATATATATATATGCATACATATTTATGTATATATGTATGCATATCAATGTGTATGTATATGAGATATATATTCACACACACATGTGAGTGTGCATGCATATAGACAACTGAGGGGTAATATTTTGGGATTAGCAGTATAGATATTCCAGAACTTAATGCCAGCTACTTAGTATCTCCAAAGATACTATTTCAAGACATCTGATCATTTAAAAGAAGTCTGCTTACTCAGATGACAATATTTTCGAACAACGCATCGCATCTCTCTCTGTATATATACATAAATATATATATATATATGTATATACACACACACATGTATATATATATATATATATATATATTATCATCACTATTATCGTCATTGTTTTAACAACTGCTTCCCTTGCTTGCAACGGTTGGACTAAATATATATATATATATATATATATATATATATATATTACATGTATATATATGTATATATGTATATATGTATAAAGAGTTGGGGCTTCACGGCTGAGCTCTTTATAATATAACTATACTCGTCTAGCCCAAGTATTGAGTACTCTATTGAGTAAAGGTCTAAGTTTAAAACTGGTTCTATCATGATATGTATGTATGCAAGTATAAATGCAGATTATATGGATGGTTTTATATATATATATTTATTAGACGGTAGCTATGGAGTAGGCAGACCAAGAAAAACCTGAGACGACTTGATAAATTCCAACCTCACACACTTACACCTCTCCAAGACAATGTCACTGGACCGAGATCTTTGGTGCTACGCAGTAATACAGAAGACCCTCCTTGCCTAAGTACAAAGCGAAACCTACAGTCAGTAGGCACCTCTTACAAAAATACACCCCCGTCCCACTACACCTACCCCCCACCCATCGACACCACCCCTTTCGATGTAAAGTTATGTTGGTACCACAACATCCAGTCCTAAATAAATGAGGTCATGTAGGTGTCACGACAAAAAAAACACAGTCCACGCTGTAATGTGGCCGTGTAGGTAACACGGTAAAAAGTTCCCAGTCCACACTGTAAACGTGGTTGGTGTTAGGAAGGGCATCCAGCTGTAGAAAACCTGCCAGACAGTCCTGAGCAAGACAACCAATCTTGCCTCAAGTGGGACAATCCCCATCCAGACCCATGCTAGCATGGAAGATGGACGTTAAACAATGATGATCATGATATATATAATTGAGCCCTACAGGTTTGAGTAAGAGATTGATGTTGGAGTCAGGTCTATGATTTCTATATAGATCATGACCCAATCAACTATTCCATTCATCATATTTTCAAATTATGTTGACTTTTATTTCATCTGTAATATTGGGAAAGCCATTTTTTTCAAGTGTTTAAATGATGTATGTCTGAAATGTTAGAAAATTTGAATATATTTCTCTATGAATTGAAAACTGTGTATGCATATGTGTGTGTGAGTGTGCTTGCATTTATATATGTATATGTTATTGAAACTGCATATGTGTGTGAGTGTCACTCTGCATTTATATATGTATATGTTATTGAAACTGCATATGTGTGTGCCTCCATTTATATATGTATTTGTGTTGAAACCTAGTTTTGTGTGTTTGTGCATCTAGAATTAAGATTCTTTTTATGCATAAATACATATGTACTGCACATATGTATGTTTGTCTCCCCCATACCACATATATTGCCAAGAAAAATGGACATTAAACTATCATGATGTGGATGATATATTGTGCAAAGAAATTACTAAAAGTCTGTACAAATTTCAGATATTATTGGGCTTAAAATTATATGAACCAGTAATATACTGGTAATATACCATTGAAGCAGAAGAGTACTTTAAGAAGTTGTATTCATAGCTAAGTCCAGGTGTAGGAGGTTTATCCAGGATATCTTGGAGGAATTTGTCCAAAGACCTTTTGAATTTTATGGGATCTGTTTCTGTTTTTATGTGTTTTGGTGTAATGTTAAAGAGTGTGGGACCAATTGAGGTGAAATAATTGTGCCATATTGTTGTTATGAAATGCAAGTTTTATTATTTTTTTTTTTTGTGGGTGGATAGCACGGGGCCCAAGACTTAGGTGTACATTAAATATGATGCTGACACCATTTGGGAATTGCTGATGGAATATTTTCTACATCAAGCAGATAGTGTAGTGTTCACAGCAGCGTTGGAGAGAGTAGAGTTTGATATCATCATAATTTCTTATTTTTTACAAAAGATTAATGAATAAAAGCATTCTCTAGGCAAAAAAAAAATTGTGAAAATATAAGACACGTCATTATACGGAAGCAAAATACAAAAACTTTATAAGTATGGAAACCTTACATGCAGTATTTCAGAAAGAAAAGTGAGAAATATAATTTTCATATTGAAAATGTTGCAGCCAGTAAGATGGTAATAGGATTATAAAATTATAGGATAATCGTGTTGTAATCAGAGATAATTAAATTTAGTTTTGAATAAACATAACTTTTTTCTTTTACTAACTGAATACATTAAATGATTTGTTCATTATTTTGAAAGATGAAGCAATAATTATTTAGCTATTCATATTTTAATAAGGAATGTATAAGAATATGTGAGTGTAAATGTATGTGTGTGAGTGTGAGTGTAAATGTATATGTGTCTGTGTGTGTGAGTTATATCATCATCATCATCAGTGTTTTTACGTCCGCTTTTCCATGCTTACATATGTATGCATATATATTATATATATTTATAATATATATATATATTTTATATAAATATATAGTGGGATGGATGCACAAAAATTGCATATCCCGACACCCCAAAGAGGGTCCAGAGGGGAGCAAACCTTGACAATTGGAACCTTGAATATCACATATATATATATATAGATGTGTGTGTGTATATATATATATATCTGAGCCATAAGCAATTACAGAATATTTTGGTAACATGCAGCTTGTCTCTGGATGGGATTTGTTCATCAGATTACAATAAAACACACACACACACACACATACACACACACAAATATATATATATATATATATATATATATATATAAATTTAAAGCATTTAAAGCATATATCATCATCATTTCATTTTACGTCCGCTTTTCCCCTGCTTGCAAGGGTGGGACAGGAACTGATTCTGGCTTGATTTCTACAGCTGAGTAAACTGGAGCAATTTGAAATAAAGTGTCTTGCTCAAGGAAACAACACATCAAATTACATATATATATATATATATATTTATGTAATTTGATGTGTTGTTTCCTTGAGCAAGACACTTTATTTCAAATTGCTCCAGTTTACTCAGCTGTAGAAATCAAGCCAGAATCAGTTCCTGTCCCACCCTTGCAAGCAGGGGAAAAGCGGACGTAAAATGAAATGATGATGATATATGCTTTAAATGCTTTAAATTTAAGATAAAAGTGATTTTAAAGGATACAGAAATACACCACAACTACCCACATGGCCACCTACACACATGCATAACCCAGTATATATTAGAAACTCTAAGATGAATTTAATATAGCTATAAGTACATTTTATGGTAAAACAAGGTCAAGGTCATTTGTCTTCTGATGATCAGTTAACACCCCATGAAACTTGTAACAGTAATCTCTTAGTGTTTTCTGTGTAGGAAGAAAATAACAGAATGGTTTTCACACTAGTTTGGGATTTCACTATAATAACTTTAATTGATTGTTTCTGATGAAGACTGAGATGGATCTATAATATTGGTTTCTTATATAGGCACAAGGCCAGTGATTTTGGGGGAGGGGAAAGTCGATTAAATCGACCCAGTGCGTGACTGGTACTTTATTTTATCGACCCCGTGAGGATGAAAGGCAAAGTTAACCTCGGCGGGATTTGAACTCAGATCATAAAGAACCGTAACTCTTTGCTGCAAAGCATGGCATCCGACTCTCTACCGATACTGCCAATCCACCGCCCTCAGATGGATCTATAATATTGATACTAATAATATGGAGTATTGTAACTACTATTGATTTGTCACTCTATTGATTTCTCATGATCAATCAGCCTTCTGAAATGGTCATAAAACAATGAACTGATTAAACACTAAACTTCACCTTTTGTTTTCATTTTTCAATATATATAAAATAATGGTTTCTTATATAGGCATAGGGCCAGCAATTTTGGAGGAGGGGAAAGTCGATTAAAATCGATCCCAGTGCATGACTGGTACTTTATTTTATCGACCCTGTAAGGATGAAAGGCAAAGTTAACCTCGGCGGGATTTGAATTTATATAATGAAATAAAGACACATGTATATATGAGTATGCGCGTATGTGTGTGTGAGGGAGAAGGAGAATGTGCGTGTGTGTGAGAAGGAGAGAGAGTGTATGTGTGTGTGAAGGAGAAGTAGAAGAGGTGTGTGTGAGAAGGAGTGTGTGTGTGTGTGAGAAGGAATGTGTGTGTGTGAGAAGGTGTGTGTGTGTGTGAGAAGGAGTGTGTGTGTGTGTGAGAAGGAGTGTGTGTGTGTGAGAAGGAGTGTGTGTGTGTGTGTGTGTGAGAAGGTGTGTGTGTGTGTGAGAAGGAGTGTGTGTGTGTGAGAAGGAGTGTGTGTGTGTGTGTGAGAAGGAGTGTGTGTGTGTGCGTGTGTGAGAAGGTGTGTGTGTGTGTGAGAAGGAGTGTGTGTGTGTGAGAAGGAGTGTGTGTGTGTGTGAGAAGGAGTGTGTGTGTGTGTGTGTGAGAAGGTGTGTGTGTGTGTGAGAAGGAGTGTGTGTGTGTGTGTGTGTGAGAAGGTGTGTGTGTGTGT
>OZ024747.1:3686570-3689070 GCA_964016885.1 Eledone cirrhosa
TGCCTACTGACTGTAGTAGGTTTTTACTTTGTATTTAGGTAAGGCGGGTCTTCTCTATTACTGAGTACCGCCAAAGGTCTCGGTCCAGTGACATTGTCTTGGAGAGGTGTAAGCGTGTGAGGTCGGAATTTATCAGCTCGTCCCATGTTTTTCTGGGTCTGCCTACTCTGTGGCTACCGTCTATCTTTATTGCCCTGCACTTTGTTATACAGCTGTCGTCTTTCATGCGCATCACGTGACCGTACCAACGTAGCCTTCTCTCGAGTAAACAACATCTGATCCCTCTTATTTCTAATTTTTTCCTTAGTTCGTTTATGCTTTGCCGTTCACGTATATTACTATTGCACATCCAGCGGAGCATGCAAACTTCGTTCCTCTCTAGTCTGCGTATATCCTCTGCACACAATGCCCAGGTCTCACTGCCATGCAGCATTGCTGTTCGTATGCAGGCATCGTATAACCTGCCTTTCATTTTAGGGAGAACCCTCTAGCGGCTAATAGTGGTATAAGCTCTCTGAACTTTTTCCATCCAGTTCTGACTCTAGCTACTGTACTTTCAGAGCACCCTCCCCCACTGCTGATTTTGTCACCCAGGTAACGGAAGCTGTCCACTATTTCTATAGAACCCTCTGCACAGTTGAAGGAGCTAGTATTTTGTGGGCACTTGCTGCTACTTATTGCACCAAAGCACCGGCCACATGTAAAATCTATGTTCTTAGTTAGCTTACCTGTGATCCCACTACATCTTTTATGCACCCATACTTTGCATTTGGGACATAAAATGGAGTTTCTACCTACGCCTTTCCTACACACTGAGCATGGCCATTTCCCAGATGGGACTGCCGCCTTATTTTCTTTCCTACAAACTAGAACTTTAGTCTTAGCCAGGTTAATTTTAAGGCCTTTTGATTCTAGGCCGTGCTTCCATGTTTGGAATTTCTTCTCTAGTTCGGTCATTGATTCAGCTATGAGCGTTAGATCATCTGCGTATAGGAGTTCCCATGGGCAGCCGGTCTTGAACTCCTCTGTTATAGCCTGAAGGGCAATAATAAATAGTAGGGGGCTAAGAACAGAGCCCTGATGGACACCAACTTTTACGCTAAACTCTTCACTACATTCGTTGTTAATTCTAACCTTACTGACTGTTTCTTTATACATGGCTTGTATAGCTCTCACAAGCCATTCGTCAACACCTAGTTTTCTAAGAGACCACCAGATAATGGAACGGGGGACTCTGTCGAAGGCTTTCTCCAAGTCGACGAAAGCTAAGTATAGGGGTTTACTTTTAGCTAGGTACTTCTCCTGTAGTTGTCGTACAATGAAAAGAGCGTCTGTGGTACTTTTGCCTGACACAAATCCGAACTGCATTTCATCTAGATCAATTCTCTCTCTGATTAGTTGCGCTATTACTTTTTCCGTGACCTTCATGACCTGGTCGAGTAATTTAATGCCTCTATAGTTACTCCTATCTAGGGCATCTCCTTTTCCCTTATAGCAGTTAACGATGATGCTGCTACGCCAGTCCTTCGGAACAACCCCATTCTGTATGACTTGGTTAACTATCCGGGTGACCATGGTGTGTCCCACCGAACCAGATGCCTTCAGCATCTCAGCAACTATTTCCGAAGGACCAGCCGCCTTACCCGTCTTCATATCTTTGATTGCCTTGCTTATTGTACTACCCTGGACTAACACTGCTGGTCCCTCTATTGGGTCGATGTGGGGGAGACTGTCTTTCTCCCATTTGTTCTCCTCATTTAGAAGCCTTTCGTAGTGACACTTCCAAGCTACCTTCTTATCAGCGTCGGTGATGGCAAGTATGCCATCATCGTTAAGTACACACTTCTCCCCGACAATATCACGGTTTTCCTTGACACATTGCCTGGCAATCCTGAACACCTCACGTTTTTGGTCCTCACGTTGTAGAACATGCTTGAACTTTCTTTCCTCTGCTTCCCTTCTTGCGAAGTACACTTGTCTCCTAGCTTCCCTCCTGGCCACTTGATAGTCTTCTCTACTTCCCCCATCCCGCCATGCTTTCCAAGCCTGCTTTTTGGCCTTAATTGACTCCTCCACCTTACTGTTCCACCACCATGTTACTCTCCTCCTACCTACAGGCCTGCTCCAGCCACAGACTTCGTCTGCCGCCGTCAGCAGGTTTGCTCTCAGGAATTCCCACTGTTCCTCTATATTATACGACTCTAATTGCTCTTCCTTACTGTCGAAAGCGTCAAGTAATATGCTTTGAAATTTATTTCTGGCTATGGGGTCCTTTAGCTTCCATATTTTTCTCCTGAGGATAGTCCTCTTCCGCTGTCTAGTACGTCTCGTCCTGACTATGAGGTCGCTAATTATCAGTCTATGTTGGGAGGTGAATTCTTCATGGGGGAGGGATTTAGTGTTAACAACAGACACTCTGTCACGTCTTCTGGTAAGGATATAATCTACCTGGCTTGTGTGTTCCCCCGATCTATAGGTGATCAAGTGATTGTCTCGTTTT
>OZ024747.1:3694070-3696570 GCA_964016885.1 Eledone cirrhosa
GAAGAGAAACAAAACAAACAAAAAGAAAGGAATATTTCTACATTGCCACGTGGTTTAGAAGTTCACATCACAGTCATGACATTCCAGATTTGACTCCAATGTAAGACATTTTGGGAGTGTATTTGTAGTTGAAAGAGTCAGCCCTGCCACATTGTGTCGTGCTGGTTCTGCCTGAGGATTACATTAACCCTTTAGTGTTAAAACCAGCCAAAACTGGCCAGAATTCTCTACCTCTTTCTGTTGAAACTGGCTGTAACTGGCCACTCATACTGATGTTTAGGTATTGTTCTCAAAATAAATACTTTCAAAATCTCATAGATTCCATATTATGTGAGATAATTCTGCAAGGTAAAGTCTTTACCATGAAAATAGAATAGTATATATATAGAGTAATGTGAATGGTAAAGGGTTAAGGGTACAAATATATGTGTTGAATACTGAGTGATATATATATTCAATAGTTCTATGAGAACATAATTGTGATCCATTGATCAACAAACATCTATCAGTGCTTTTTTTTTTGAGCAATCAAAAAAAGTCATCTATCTGTTTGTCTGTCTCTCTGTATATTTATCTACCTGTCTGTCTCTCTGTCCATTTATCTACCTGTTTGTCTCTCTGTCCATGTATCTACCTATCTGTCTCTCTGTCCATTTATCTACCTGTCTGTCTCTCTGTCTGTCCATTTATCTACCTGTCTGTCTCTCTGTCCATTTATCTACCTGTCTGTCTCTCTGTCTGTCCATTTATCTACCTGTCTGTCTCTGTCCATTTATCTACCTGTCTGTCTCTCTGTCCATTTATCTACCTGTCTGTCTCTCTCTCTGTCCATTTATCTACCTGTCTGTCTCTCTGTCCATTTATCTACCTGTCTGTCTCTCTGTCTGTCTATTTATCTACCTGTCTGTCTCTCTGTCCATTTATCTACCTGTCTGTCTCTCTGTATATTTATCTACCTGTCTATCTCTCTGTCCATTTATCTACCTGTCTGTCTCTCTGTCCATTTATCTACCTGTCTGTCTCTCTGTCCATTTATCTACCTGTCTGTCTCTCTGTCTGTCCATTTATCTACCTGTCTGTCTCTCTGTCCATTTATCTACCTGTCTGTCTCTCTGTCTGTCCATTTATCTACCTGTCTGTCTCTGTCCATTTATCTACCTGTCTGTCTCTCTGTCCATTTATCTACCTGCCTGTCTCTCTCTCTGTCCATTTATCTACCTGTCTGTCTCTCTGTCCATTTATCTACCTGTCTGTCTCTCTGTCTGTCTATTTATCTACCTGTCTGTCTCTCTGTCCATTTATCTACCTGTCTGTCTCTCTGTATATTTATCTACCTGTCTGTCTCTCTGTCCATTTATCTACCTGTCTGTCTCTCTGTCCATTTATCTACCTGTCTGTCTCTCTGTCCATTTATCTACCTGTCTGTCTCTCTGTCTGTCCATTTATCTACCTGTCTGTCTCTCTGTCCATTTATCTACCTGTCTGTCTCTGTCCATTTATCTACCTGTCTGTCTCTCTGTCCATTTATCTACCTGCCTGTCTCTCTCTCTGTCCATTTATCTACCTGTCTGTCTCTCTGTCCATTTATCTACCTGTCTGTCTCTCTGTCTGTCTATTTATCTACCTGTCTGTCTCTCTGTCCATTTATCTACCTGTCTGTCTCTCTGTCCATTTATCTACCTGTCTGTCTCTCTCTCTGTCCATTTATCTACCTGTCTGTCTCTCTGTCCATTTATCTACCTGTCTGTCTCTCTGTCTGTCCATTTATCTACCTGTCTGTCTCTCTGTCTGTCCATTTATCTACCTGTCTGTCTCTCTGTCCATTTATCTACCTGTCTGTCTCTGTCTGTCCATTTATCTACCTGTCTGTCTCTCTGTCCATTTATCTACCTGTCTGTCTTTCTGTCCATTTATCTACCTGTCTGTCTCTCTGTCTGTCCATTTATCTACCTGTCTGTCTCTCTGTCCATTTATCTACCTGTCTGTCTCTCTGTCTGTCCATTTATCTACCTGTCTGTCTCTGTCCATTTATCTACCTGTCTGTCTCTCTGTCCATTATCTACCTGTCTGTCTCTCTCTCTGTCCATTTATCTACCTGTCTGTCTCTCTGTCCATTTATCTACCTGTCTGTCTCTGTCCATTTATCTACGTGTCTGTCTCTCTGTCCATTTATCTACCTGTCTGTCTCTCTGTCCATTTATCTACCTGTCTGTCTTTCTGTCCATTTATCTACCTGTCTGTCTCTCTGTCTGTCCATTTATCTACCTGTCTGTCTCTCTGTCCATTTATCTACCTGTCTGTCTCTCTGTCCATTTATCTACCTGTCTGTCTCTCTGTCTGTCCATTTATCTACCTGTCTGTCTCTGTCCATTTATCTACCTGTCTGTCTCTGTCCATTTATCTACCTGTCTGTCTCTCTGTCCATTTATCTACCTGTCTGTCTCTGTCCATTTATCTACGTGTCTGTCTCTCTGTCCATTTATCTACCTGTCTGTCTCTC
>OZ024747.1:3701570-3721570 GCA_964016885.1 Eledone cirrhosa
GTAGACCACGAAAAACATGGGCGGAGGTGGTGAGAACAGACCTCAGATTGCTGAAGCTCACGGTGGAGATGACGAAGGACCGTGACAAGTGGAGAGATGCTGTGCTGAATAAGATCCATCCCACCCTTGCAAGCAGGGAAAAGCGGACGTAAGATGATGATGATATATATATATATATGTATATATATATATACACACGATATATATATGTATATATATGTATATGTATATATATGTATATATATGTATATATATACACACGATATATATATGTATATATATATATACACACGATGTTTCCCCTATTATAAGACCTGTCTTATAATAGGGTAAAAATGGTAGGTATATGTTTGTGTAAGGTAAAATTTCACTCATACTAATCAATACTCTTTGACCAAGCAGTGGTTTCCTGTTTGTCTCAGAATTCAACATCATCATCATCATCACCAATATTTATTGATAACAACCTGTATTTACGTGGGGCACAATTTGATATTCTGTATAATTGCTGTAATTCAGTAGAGGTCAAAGAATGATAGCTATCGTGTTTTCAGGTGAAAGAAATAATATAAACACCATATAAATATACATATATATATATACATATATATACATATATATATATATACATATATATATATACACATACACATATATATATATACACATACATATATATATATACACATACAGTATACACACATATATATACAAACACATATATATATATATGTATGTATATATATATATATATGTAGGAGGTGAGTTTTATTGTAGTACAATAAAGCAATGCAGATATCGGATAAGAAGCACTCTACAGTTTGTGGGACTGGAGTATGCATAATATAAGATCAAAAGATGGTTAAAGGAGTTCCATATATTTTATTATGCGCATTTCAAAAACAAACATCATCAAGCAATAATATAATAATAATATAATAATAACAAGTGTTTTTTAGCCTTCATATCATGTTCTCCTGTTTTATCTGATGAAAACACAAATATTATTGCTTGATGATGTTTGTTTTTGAAATGCGCATAATAAAATATATGGAACTCCTTTAACCATCTTTTGATCTTATATTATATATATATATATATATACATATTATATATTATATATAAACAATTAAGTATACTATATATATAGTTAAACATTATATATATCACATATGATTCAGCAAAATTAAAACATATATTGATAATGTTTTCTTATTTACACAGAAAAACAACAAATACACACACATATATATATATATATACATACATATGGAAAATGGACATTAAATAATATATACATATATATATTTTTTTTTTAAGTCTGTAAGTATACATACACAACCGATATAAACCATTCATGTTTTCCAATATATCACGTTATTTATCTGTCTGTCTGTTTGAAATATTTTCAATTAAATCTTTCAACAACATAAAACAACAACAACAACAAACACCAATAACACATTCAAACACAAACAACATAAAATTAAACCAAAAATTAAAGCCAAATTGAATTAGAAAATAAAAAAAAAGGAATATTTCTAAAAAGTTTTAAATATGTTCATTTGCTCCTTTCATTTACCATTCCATTTCATATCATTTCTTTTTATTTCATCTCACCTTATTTTAGGTCATTTGCTGATTGTTGCCCATGTAATGTTTGCAATTTACTCTTTATTGCATGACAGCTTTTGAATATATATATATATATATATATATATATATATATATATATGGCACATGGCTTAGTCCTTGCAATCGAAAGTTTGTGAGTTCAATTCTCAGACCGGGTGATGTGTTGTTTCCTTGAATTTTATTTCACATTGCTCCAGTTTACTCAGCTGTAGAAATGAGATGATAGGGACTGGGGTCCCTATCATTCCACTGCAAAGTGGTCGTGGAGGTGCCATGGCAAAAAAGCACCCAGCACACACTGTAAATGAGGTTGGTGTTAGGAAGGGCATCCAGCTGTAGAAATCAAGCCAGAATCAGTTCCTGTCCCACCCTTGCAAGCAGGGAAAAGCGGACGTGAGATGATGATGATGATATGTGTAATTGTAGGCTGTGATCACCAACCTATAGTAGATAAAAATATATACACGTGTGTGAGTGCATATGTGTGCATGTGTGTGTTATGCTAGGTAGTATCTACAAGAATTAGTTACTATATATATACTATCTGATTCTTATATATACTACCTGAGACTTATAACACATACATGTGTATATATTTATATATCTACTATGAGTAGGTGACCTCAACCAACAATTATATACATTTCCTCATTTGTATATATATATTTAATATAGAAATGGCTTCTACAGGACTAGAACTGTTTCATTTGGCAGAAATCTTTAGGAAGCACATATATTAAATATTTATACTCTGCTATGTATTGAGTACCTTATTTACTGTGGTTACGCCCGCAATAAACTTTATATATATATATATATATATATATGTACATATGTAAAAGTTAAACAAACAGAAATAACAACAACAATCGGTACAGTATATGGAAGGGATATATTAGGTTAACTTTTGATATAGCAGGAAGAGGGTCTTAACGTTTCGGACGCTAGTCTTTCATCAGAAGAAAGAATGAAAAATAAGATAGATTGAAGGGACGGGCGGGATGGAATTGGAAAAAATGTCTTTAGGTAAAAATAACAGGTCCATGTTGACATCTCTTGCAAAACTGTTGAATTCTTACATATGCTACCCAGTATAATGCACACACACACACACATGTATCAGTAGTGAAGGGTAACCTGGAAAGCAGGGCATGCAGTCCAATTGCCATGGCGGAAAGTGGAGCTGTGCAGCTTACCGCCCCCCTCCCCCATTCCCTCTAAATGACCCTCCCAGTCAAAGCCGCATGTAGTGTTATCTTGTGTATGTGTGTGTGTGTGTGTTATCTTTTTTTGTGTCTATACCTTTTAATAAGCAGCCAAAATTCTGCTTGCTTCAACCGACGCAATTGATCAACTCAAGATTCCATAATGCATGCACTGCATGCGTTGCATGCATGGATCCTTCTCCCCTGACACATATATATTTATATCTACTATCAAAGATATGAAGATGGTTAAGGTGGCTGGGCCTTCAGAAATAGTTGCTGAAATGCTGAAAGCATCTGGAACGGTGGGACACACTATGGTCACCCGGATAGTAAACCAAGTCATACAGAATGGGGTCGTTCCGAAGGACTGGCTTAGCAGCATCATCATTAACTGCTACAAGGGTAAAGGAGATGCCCTAGATAGGGGTAACTATAGAGGCATTAAATTAATCGACCAGGTCATGAAGGTCACAGAAAAAGTAATAGCGCAACTAATCAGAGAACGAATTGATCTAGATGAAATGCAGTTCAGGCTTGTGTCAGGTAAAAGTGTCAGGAGAAGTACCTAGCTAAAAGTAAACCCCTATACTTAGCTTTTCTTGACTTGGAGAAAGCCTTCGACAGAGTCCCCCGTTCCATTATCTGGTGGGCTCTTAGAAAACTAGGTGTTGATGAATGGCTTGTGAGAGCTATACAAGCCATGTATAAAGAAACAGTCAGCAAGGTTAGAATTAACAACGAATATAGTGAAGAGTTTAGCGTAAAAATTGGTGTTCATCAGGGCTCCGTTCTTAGCCCCCTACTATTTATTATTGCCCTTCAGGCTATAACAGAGGAGTTCAAGACCGGCTGCCCATGGAAACTCCTATACGCAGATGATCTAACGCTCATAGCTGAATCAATGGCTGAACTAGAGAAGAAATTCCAAACATGGAAGCAAGGCATAGAATCAAAAGGCCTTAAAATTAACCTGTCTAAGACTAAAGTTCTAGATTGTAGGAAGGAAAATAGGGCTCCGATCCCATCTAGGAAATGGCCATGCTCAATGTGTAGGAAAGGAGTAGGCAGAAACTCCATTTTATGTCCCAAATGCAAAGTATGGGTGCATAAAAGATGTAGTGGGATCACAGGTAAGCTAACTAAGAATATAGATTTTATAAGTGGCCGGTGCTCTGGTGCAATAAGTAGCAGCAAGTGCCCACAAAATACTAGCTCATTCCATTGCACAGATGGTTCTATAGAAATAGTGGACACCTTCCGTTAACTGCGTGACAAAATCAGCAGTGGGGGAGGGTGCTCTGAAAGTACAGTAGCTAGAGTCAGAACGGGATGGAAAAAGTTCAGAGAGCTTATACCACTATTGGCTGCTAAAGGGTTCTCTCTAAAAATGAAAGGCAGGCTGTATGATGCCTGCATACGAACAGCAATGTTACATGGCAGTGAGACCTGGGCATTGTGTGCAGAGGATATACGCAGACTGGAGAGGAACGAAGCTTGCATGCTCCGCTGGATGTGTAATAGTAATATATGTTAACGGCAAAGCATAAACGAACTAAGGGAGAAATTAGGAATAAGAGAGATCAGATGTTGTTTACTCGAGAGAAGACTACGTTGGTACGGTCACATGATGCGTATGAAAGACGACAGTTGTATAAAAAAGTGCAGGGCGATAAAAATAGACGGTAGCCACGGAGTAGGCAGACCCAGAAAAACCTGGGATGACTTGATAAATTCCGACCTCACACACTTACACCTCTTCAAGACAATGTCACTGGACTGAGATCTTTGGCGCTACACAGTAATACAGAAGACACGCCTTGGCTAAGTACAAAGTGAAACCTACAGTCAGTAGGCACCTCTAACAGAAATACACCCCCATCCCACTACCCCCACCCCATCCACACCACCCCTTTCTCTGTAAAGTTATGTTGGTACCACAACATCCAGTCCTAAATAAATGAGGTCGTGTAGGTGTCATGACAAAAAAAACACACAGTCCACGCTGTAATGTGGCCGTGTAGGTAACACGGTAAAAACCTCCCAGTCCACACTGTAAACGTGGTTGGTGTTAGGAGGGGCATCCAACCGTAGAAAACCCGCCAGACAGTCCTATACGAGCAAGACAACCAATCTTGCTCAAGTGGGAAAATTCCTGTCCAAACCCATGCTAGCGTGGAAGATGGACGTTAAACGATGATGATGATGATGATGATGATGATGATATCAGCTGGTGATCACAACCAACAATTCCATACACTTCATCAATTCTTTATTTTTGGTTGTTTGTATTTAATTACTTGTTTTTAAACATTTCAATACTTGGTGTGTATTTAGGTAATAATTGTTGGTCTCAGTTGTATTATCATTATTGTTTTTGGCAGTATCAGTAGAGGATCGGGTGGCATGCTTTGTAGCATAGAGTTAGGGCCCTTTACCGTCTGGGTTCAAATCCTGCCGAGGTTAACTTTGCCTTTCATTCTTACAGGGACGACAAAATAAAGTACCAGTAATACACTGGGATAATTGCTGGCCTTGTGGTGGTGGTGGTGGCAGTGGTAGTGATAATGGTGGTGGTAGTGGTAGTGGTAGCAGTGGTAGTGATAATGGTGGTGGTAGTGGTAGTGGTAGCAGTGGTAGTGATAATGGTGGTAATTGTGGTAGTGGTAGCAGTGGTAGTGATAATGGTGGTGGTAGTGGTAGTGGTAGCAGTGGTAGTGATAATGGTGGTAATTGTGGTAGTGGTAGTGGTAGCAGTGGTAGTGATAATGGTGGTAATTGTGGTAGTGGTAGCAGTGGTAGTGATAATGGTGGTAATTGTGGTAGTGGTAGTGGTAGCAGTGGTAGTGGTAGCAGTGGTAGTGATAATGGTGGTAATTGTGGTAGTGGTAGCAGTGGTAGTGATAATGGTGGTGGTAGTGGTGGCAGTGGTAGTGATAATGGTGGTAATTGTGGTAGTGGTAGCAGTGGTAGTGATAATGGTGGTAATTGTGGTAGTGGTAGTGGTGGCAGTGGTAGTGATAATGGTGGTAATTGTGGTAGTGGTAGCAGTGGTAGTGATAATGGTGGTAATTGTAATGGTGGGAGCAATAGCAGCAATTGTGGTGCTTGCATCTGTAGCAGAAGTGATAATAATGGTGGTGGTGGTGGCTGTAGTGGAAAACACTGCACCCAATATCCTGCATCAAAACTCACAACTGTATTTCAAACAACACTTTTCTTCAGCTTTAACACAATATATTAAATTAGGCTGTATATAAATATATATATAAATACATATATATATATAAATACATATATATATATATATACATATATATATATAAATACATATATATATATATATATACATATATATATAAATACATATATATATATATATACATATATATAGTGTAGAATGTGATACAAAACTTCATTGTTTCTAACATTTATTTCATTAAGATTCTCAGAAATTATAAAATATATAACTATAAATATATATATATATATATAAATATATATATATATATATATATATATATATATATATATATATATATATATATATATATATATAATGTAATATAATATAATATATGAAGCAAAATATCCATCTTTAGTTTCAAATATTCCTTTGGCTAATATCTATGTCTCTCTCTCTCTCTATATATATATATATATATATATATATATATATATATATATATATATATATATATATATATACACACATATATATATATATAAAATATCTATATAAATATGCTATATAAATATAATATTATATAATATATATACATATATATATATATCATATATATATAGAATAATCTAAAATTGCTAAATTAAAAAAATAATAAATGAATAAATAGATAAAATTAATTAATTAAATAAAATAAATAACATCATTTAAAAAGCTGGACTAAAAAATGTAGAAAGCAAAGAAAAATAGACTTTCTTTGTTGTAAGAGATGTCACAAATGTTAATGAAAATTAAATTGCTGACATTGGAACACACCTTCATCTACACATACACACCTACATCTACACATACACACCTACATCTACACATACACACCTACATCTACACATACACACCTACATCTACACATACACACCTACATCTACACATACACACCTACACATACAGACCTTCATCTACACATACACACCTACATCTACACATACACACCTACATCTACACATACACACCTACATCTACACATACACACCTACATCTACACATACACACATACCTCCACACACATACCTACATCTACACATACACACATACCTCCAACACACACCTACATCTACACATACACACCTACATCTACACATACACACCTACATCTACACATACACACATACCTCCACACACATACCTACATCTACACATACACACCTACATCTACACATACACACCTACATCTACACATACACACCTACATCTACACATACACACCTACATCTACACATACACACCTACATCTACACATACACACCTACATCTACACATACACACATACCTCCACACACATACCTACATCTACACATACACACATACCTCCAACACACACCTACATCTACACATACACACATACCTCCAACACACACCTACATCTACACACACATTCAAAGGCTTCCATTTTCTTCCAATAGACGTACATCAATGTTCACATAAAATATACAAACCATCTATTCATATCTGGATATATATGGAAATATTTAATATAGAAAAGCTTCTACAGGACTAGAACTGTTTCATTCGTGAGAAATCCTGATGATTTCTCACGAATGAAACAATTCTAGTCTTGTAGAAGCTTTTTCTATATTAAATATGTATACTCTGCTTTGTATTGAGTACCTTGGTAACTGTAGTTACCTCCGATTGAACCCGGGAGAAACTTATATAGATATATATATATATAGATATATATATATATACAATATATATATATATAGATATATATATATATATACAATATATATATATAATATATATATATATGATATATATAAACATGATAGTTATCCTTTTAATTGAGTTCTATGAACCATACTATTTTAGTTAGTACTTTCTTCACCCTGGAGGATTCTGTCCCTTGGTCCCTTGTGATTTGAACATATATAGTTATATATCCGTGTTGGTCACTCTTTACTGTGATATATATATAGTGGACGTGTAGGCACCATGGAAAAAAGCACCCAGCACTCACTGTAAATGAGGTTGGTGTTAGGAAGGGCATCCAGCTGTAGAAATCAAGCCAGAATCAGTTCCAGTATGAGCAAGACAAGGTCAGCCGACTGGACACTACCCACAACAGGACAACCCGTCTAACCCATGCTAACGTGGAAGAAGGACGTAAAACGGTGATGATGTTAATGATGATGATATATATATCAAGATATGAACAGATGTTTCATATATTTTATATGAACATTCAATGTGTATTTGAGGAAAATGGAAGCATAACAATGAATATGTATAGTAATATATATATATATATATATATATATATATATATATTTTATCAAATCTGATTCTCTCAACAACTAGAAACTCTGAGTAATAACTAACAGACTCAACATTGAATGTGTATCATTCTCATCTGTTAGTGTAAACTCACTTTTCACTGCTTTCCATTGTACCTCAGGGTTTCTTCTTAAACCACACACACACACACACACACACACACACACACAGAAAGAGAGAGAGAGGCATATCATTCATATGAATGTTTTAAAGCTCGATATGACAGCTACCAATATCAAAATGTAAATTGCATTAGCAATATTTGTATGGCTTTGAAGTAGTATTAAGCAAGGCACCTGCAAAGTAGAGTACCTTATATGTGCACACTGCTACATAGATAACCACACCACCACTCACACTGCCACACACACAGTCACACAGACAACCATACACTTCCACACACACAGCCACCCAGAAACACATACATATATGCACATACATACATTCCTCTGCAAAACAGAAGAATATAATGCACATACATTAATAGAATATATACATGTAGAACACATTTTAATAATTCAATTAATAATTGAGTTAGATAGGAGAAGAAGAAAAAATGCAATATTACAATAGAGAAATCTCTGCTGCTGATATGATAAGAATCATGTACAAATATCGCAACTCTTTAGTAATGGATCTGGAAAACCTTATTGTTTAACAAAACAATAGTTAGGAAAGATAAGATATGAAGAACCTCTCTTGCAGAAAGTAGATGGATTCTTGGTAAAAGTTGTGTCAATTTTTCAGATTACGGAATGTGTCACAAAATAACAACTGCTACAAACAACAAATGTCATAGCTGAAAGGAAGGGTTCGGGGATAGAAGTTTTAAATAAGGGGTGTGAGGTTTTAAGTAAAATCTGACATTGAGTTTTAATATCAACTTTTAGTGTTACTGTTGTTGTTGTTTAAACCCTGGACAATTTCGGATGACATGAAGTTAGAGATTTAGTTTTTCATGAGCTTAATAGCTTAAAGGCATGGGATGAGAGGAAATTTGGAAGTTTGTGCTTTGCTGAGGACCAAAACATATCCAGAGTTGTCCCCAGTGATTGTCAAAACTGTAAAAATAATAATCATTGTCTTTTCATCACAACATTTCTGTTTAGAGTTTTCATGCTCATTATCATCAGCATCATCATCATCATCATCATCATCATCATCGTTCTTTGCCTATTTTCCACACTGGATTGGATGGCTTGTGATGCTCTGAGGCTAGTCAGGTTAGATGGCCACATCTTTCTCATGTGTTACATATTTGCCATAGTTTCTATGACTGGATGCCCTTATTAACCCAGCCACTTTATAGGGTGTACCAGATGCATTTTATCATGAAACCAACAGTAGAGAGGCTGTCACTGGATCATCTTGACCTCATTAAATAACACCAATTATAAACACAAATAAACTGGGGAGTTCTCCATTAGTGACTAACCATCTCAACTCAACCTTTTTATTGCATTATTTAAACACTAAAGTTGGCTTGGTGCCTAAATCAGAAACCAGCATTTAGACCAGCCATATCTGGCCAGAATTCTCTCACTTCGTTCTGTTCTAACTTGCTGTAACTGGCTGCTCATACTTATGTTAAGGTATTGTTCTGAAAATAAATACTATCAAAGTCTCGTAGATTCAATATTATGCGTGATAATTATGTGAGATAAAGTGTTTACCGTGAAAATACAATAGTAAATATAGAGTAATGTAAATGGTAAAGGGTTAAATTGACTCCAATGTATTACTGGTACTGATTTATTGACCAGTAAGGATGAAAGAGTAAGCTAACCTCAGCAGGCTAAATAACAACAAAGTAACAATCTTCCAAGCTGGTAACTTTTAAGGGTAACAAAAATAGAGGACTGTGATGTTCATTCTTCTCCCAGTGAAAACAATTGCAACAAAACAACTTCAGATTTCAACTTGTCCAAGTATCTATCATTCAGATGCACACACACGCACACACATACACACACACATGGACACACTAACACACAGGGGGTGGAACACACACACACACAAGTTCTACTATATTTCCGCCTTGGCTATGGTCCACTGACTAAACATCATTGAATAATTTAGATCAACTAGCTATTCACGCTTCAACTGGTCCACATCAAAATTACATCTTCAACTTGAAGTCATTTACCCAGACCAATTTGGCTGAATTCAACGATTTCTAACACACAAATATGATAAGGCAGGATGAATAAATATTTATTTTATATATATATATATATGAAAAAGATATCGCACACACATAGATACATGCACACACTCACACACATGTGTGTGTATATATATATATATCTATGATGATGATGATGTGTGTATATTATTATTATCATCAGTGGATTGGCAGTATCGGTAGAGGGTCGGACACCATGCTTTGACGCATAGAGTTACGGCCCTTGCCATTCTGAGTTCAAATCCCTCCGAGGTTAACTTTGCCTTTCATCCTTACGGGGGGTCGATAAAATAAAGTACCAGTAATGCACTGGGTAATTGCTGGCCTTGTGCCAAAAAGTAGAAACAATTATTATTATCATTATTATTATTATTATTTGAAACTTCCTTTGGATTCTGTTTCTTTCCCAAATCATTATTATTTCACAGAAACCCATATTTGTACCGTGCTGTCCTTAATGCATTTTTTTTTTTTGTAAACCCTTTGTGGTTAATAAAGAAAACAATTGGAGTCGATAAAATAAAGTACCAGTAATACACTGAGATAATTGCTGGCCTTGTGCCAAAAGTAGAAACAATTATTATTATTATTATTCATTCATTCAAAGCTGAGTCTGTGAGTCAGTAGTTGGGGTTACACATTCCTTGTCTTTATGGTGATTGATAAACTCTGAGTAGTGACCAGTGACACATGCAAGCTCAGTTCTCAACAAAAACTGTTGTTCCATCTATTTAACAGTATTGAGTATTTCCCTCACTTTCAATTCACATCAGTATGGAACCACCATAAACTACACTTACCCCCATACACATACCCACACACATAATTGTCTTTGTGTTCAGATAGGGACAGAAAGTGACCCCAGTTAAATTAAGTTGATTGAGATACTCAGGCTATTTCATAATCTACTATCTTAGTTTTACTTGCCTAGATTATATAATTACTCAGATATTTGCATCTCAAATGATATAAAAGTTTTTGAAGCACCCTGTACTAATTTATTTTAACATTCTATCGAAGGAAAGCATATTTAGCTTTTATCTTCTTTACACCGCAGCACTCTTATGTTCTCACAACTCTGTCAATTCACTAATTTAATTTAAATAAAACCCTTTAATTGTGAGACTTTGGTTCATAGAACCTAAGCTATTTTGGGCCAGGCTGGTATGAGGGTTGGATTTAATGGGGACACATTTTGTGTGTGGCTATCATTTTCATTCCATAGTTTCTAATATTGTGTTAAGTTGGTATATTTCCAATTATTATTGTTTTGTCATATTTACTGCTTAATTTGTCAGTTATTTTGTTGATTTCTTTATTGTATTTCGTTTCACCAAAATATTGGTTAATTTGGTGGGCGATGATTTCATAATGTCATCTGTCATGGGATAATTTGTCACTTCTTTTATCTTTTTATGGTTAGTTTCATATCATAACCAGTTTCATACAAACATATATATATGTGTGAGCGAGAGAGAGAGAGAGAGTTGGGGCCCAGCAGCTGAGCTCTTGCCATTTCAACAGCAAATTCCACACTCTACAGTACTTGATAGTAGAGTGTGGAATTTGCTGTCGAAACGACACGAGCTCAACTTTCGAGACCCAACTCTCACACACACATGCACACACACATATATATATATATATATATATATATCTTTAGGTTTGTTGGTTCACCACTGGATAGAATTGGTGATTCCGTGTGGTCAATCCTGGTGTAATATTGTGAAGAGTACTCAATGCAGTGCAGTTCACCCATCTTCGTTTGTGTAGTTGGTGGTGCGAATACGGAGTTAATTATAAATAAAATAAAATAATAGGAGGCTGGACTGGTTTAAATCCTTGAAAGGTTTATTATACTATGATCATTTCAATGACCGGGTTCCATATGAATCCGGTGATATCATCAGGTATTCGAAATATAACAAAGGAATATGTAAAAAACCATGGGTCCTAAAAATCAGAGACAGAGACAAAGAGGACGACTGACAAACTAGCTGCCTTCACCTCGGCCAGTCGTCCTCAATGTGATGGCAACCGAATCTACTGATTTTTCGGACCCATGGTTTTTTTATGATATCACCGGATTCATATGGGACCCGGTCATTGAAATGATCATAGTATAATAAACCTTTCAAGGATTTACACCAGTCCAGCCTCCTGTTATTTTATTTTATTTTATACATATATATATATATATATATATATATATATATATATATATATATATATATATTTATACATATATATATATATGTACAGATAGATAGATAGATATATAAACATCTGTGTAAATATATATATATATATATATATATATATATATGCGTGAGTGAGTATATATATATATATTTATATATATATATATATGCGTGAGTGAGTATATATATATATATATATAATGTTGATATTCATACACACACTCCCATTTCTATGATGTATGGTACATCCACCCAACCACCACGACATTTTAAATGATGCCTCATTTAAAATGTCGCAGAGCTATAAATGGATGTCGGAAACATCTTTTCTGGGAGAAATCATTTATTGTTTAAAAAAAAAATTAGAACATATTTCAAATTATTAATGTTCATTCCTTTTCACAAATACATTTTAATATGATTAATACGATTATTGTTGTTGTTATTATTATTATCAATATTATTATTTATCAAAGAAATTATCATCATCATCGTCATCATTATTATTATCCACATCGTTATTATTATTATTATTATTATTATTATTATTATTATTATCCACATCATCATAATCATCAACTGTATCACAATCATAACTATCATCATTATCAACCTCATTATTATGATCATCATCATCATCATCATCATCATTATTGTCATCATTATCCTTACCGTCAGCAGCACCATCGTTTCATCATCATCATTACCATCATCATCATCACCTTCAGCATCAACATCATTATCATCATCCTCCCCACCACCGACACCACTATCATCATGTCACCACCACCACCAACACCATCACAATCACCATCACCAACAACAACACCACCACCATCATCACTTTATCCCCACCAACAATAACACCACCACCAACACCACGACCACCACCACCACCACCACCACCAATACCACCAACACTACCACCAACACCACCACCACCATGATCATTATATCCCCACCACCATGATCATTATACCCCCACCACCACCACCACCAATACCACCACCACCAACATCACCAACACCACCAACACCATCACCACCACCAACACCACCAACACCACCACCACCAACACCACCACCACCAATACCACCACCACCACCACCAACATCACCAACACCACCACCACCAACACCACCAACACCAACACCATCACCACCACCAATACCACCACCACCACCACCACCAACACCACCACAACCAACACCATCACGACCACCATCATCACATTCATTCCTCACTCGTTACCTGGAAAATAGCAACAAGACATTATTCCATCTCTTGAAAATTCAATCATGTGTAATCTAACAATTGTACACTGCACTTAAGGCAGACATACCTGGAACATTGTAACTGCAAGCCTGCTTACAGTGTTTTCACTGTTGTTAGCATTGTATATATATATATATATATATATATATATATATATATATATATATATATACACACATACATGTATATATATGCCAGTATATATATATATATATATATATATATAAAAAACATTTTATCATATTTTATAGAATAGCTACACACTTTACATTTTAAAATTTTACATTAATATATTTCTGTAGAATATATAAATTCATCTGTGTGTTTGTATATATGTATATATGTGTGTATATATATATATATATATGTATGTGTGTGTGTGTGTATGTATTATATTTTAATTTTTCAAATTCTTTTCACTAATATATTTCTGAAGAATATATACATTTATGCGTGTATATATATATATATATATATATATATATACATATATATATACATATATATATATATGTAATTTTTGATTTTTGTTTTTCTACATTTTATTTATATATGATTTATCTCCTATTATATATTTGTTTATTTTATTCTATACTTTTTAATTTACACACACACACAACAACAACAACAACACACAACAACAACAACAACAACAACACACAACAACAACAACAACACACAACAACAACACACAACAACAACAACAACAACAACAACAACACACAACATCAACAACAACAATAACACATGTATATATATATAACTAAACACAATATGTTGAAGTAAGTACAGAAATGCACTTCTTTCTGATTAGGTGATGCTTCTCCTAAATAAATAATAATATATAATATATACACACATATATAAATATACACACACATATATAAATATATACACTCGTGTGTATATATATATGTGTATACATATGAATTGAAATAAAAGCATTATCGTGTTTAAGTGAAGCTTTAAAATGAAACTGATGTTAATAACTTGGAATATTTTTTTGTTATTATTCTGATTAAATTTTAACCATTTCTCTTGATGACATGTGTGTGTGTGTGGGTCTGTGTGTTTGTGAGAATGTGTGTGTATGTGTGTGCATGTGTATGTGTGTGCATGTGTGTGCATGTGTATGTGTGTGCATGTGTATGTGTGTACCTCTCCCTCCCTCTACCTATATATCCCACCCCTGTCCACAGAAACTACAGGTAAATGGCCCCTAAAATATATTTCTCTCTTTACAGTTAACTCTTTCCCTCATTACTTGAAATGTGTGAATGTCACAAGAATACACAGAAGTAGACACACACACACACACACACACACACACACACACACACACACACATGCATATATCATCATCATCATCACCGTTTTACGTCTGCACATCTTATATATATATGCACAGTGATGGTGGTGGTGGTGGTGTTTGGAGTGGCAGTGGTGGTGGTGGTGGTGTTTGGAGTGGCAGTGGTGGTGGTGGTGGTGTTTGGAGTGGCAGTGGTGGTAGTGGTGGTGGTGGTGGTGGTGGTGGTGTTTGGAGTGGCAGTGGTGGTGGTGGTGGTGTTTGGAGTGGCAGTGGTGGTAGTGGTGGTGGTGGTGTTTGGAGTGGCAGTGGTGGTGGTGGTGTTTGGAGTGGCAGTGGTGGTGGTGGTGGTGTTTGGAGTGGCAGTGGTGGTAGTGGTGGTGGTGGTGGTGTTTGGAGTGGCAGTGGTGGTGGTGGTGGTGTTTGGAGTGGCAGTGATGGTGGTGGTGGTGTTTGGAGTGGCAGTGGTGGTAGTGGTGGTGGTGGTGGTGTTTGGAGTGGCAGTGGTGGTAGTGGTGGTGGTGGTGGTGTTTGGAGTGGCGGTGGTGGTGGTGGTGTTTAGAGTGGCAGTGGTGGTGGTGTTTGGAGTGGCAGTGATGGTGGTGGTGGTGTTTGGAGTGGCAGTGGTGGTAGTGGTGGTGTTTGGAGTGGCAGTGGTGGTAGTGGTGGTGGTGGTGGTGTTTGGAGTGGCAGTGGTGGTGGTGGTGGTGTTTGGAGTTGCAGTGGTGGTAGTGGTGGTGGTGGTGGTGTTTGGAGTGGCAGTGATGGTGGTGGTGGTGTTTGGAGTGGCAGTGGTGGTGGTGGTGATGTTTGGAGTGGCAGTGGTGGTAGTGGTGGTGGTGGTGGTGTTTGGAGTGGCAGTGGTGGTGGTGGTGGTGGTGGTGGTGTTTGGAGTGGCAGTGGTGGTGGTGTTTGGAGTGGCAGTGGTGGTAGTGGTGGTGGTGGTGGTGGTGGTGTTTGGAGTGGCAGTGATGGTAGTGGTGGTGGTGGTGGTGTTTGGAGTGGCAGTGATGGTGGTGGTGGTGTTTGGAGTGGCAGTGATGGTAGTGGTGGTGGTGGTGGTGGTGGTGGTGGTGTTTGGAGTGTCGGTGGTGGTGGTGGTGGTGTTTGGAGTGGCAGTGGTGGTGGTGGTGGTGTTTGGAGTGGCAGTGATGGTAGTGGTGGTGGTGGTGGTGGTGGTGTTTGGAGTGGCAGTGGTGATGGTGGTGGTGGTGGTGGTGGTGTTTGGAGTGGCAGTGGTGGTGGTGGTGTTTGGAGTGGCAGTGGTGGTGGTGGTATTTGGAGTGGCAGTGATGGTGATGGTGGTGTTTGGAGTGGCAGTGGTGTTGGAGTTTGTTGTAGTTGCAGTGCTTAGATGGTTGCACGACCAGTGCTCCAGTTGTTTGGACAGTGGAACAACCTACTCATTTAATTAATGTTCAAGTGGCTGAGCATTCCACAGGTAAATACCCTCTCAATGGAGTTCTCATGGAGATTCAATACAACACAATGTGTGAGACAAGACTCACTCTTTGAATTACAGATAGAACCTACTGTGGAATGGCCTAAAACCTAATATCTGTCTCAAGCCTTGTTGGGTCAGTGCTTAGCCCTGTTTTGTGGTGTGAAGTGAGTGTGAGTACAAGGTTCCTCCCTGGAGAGAATACAAGTCCATCAAATGGTTAAATCCCCAGCAATTTCTGATCCTCTTTTTAAGCTGAATTTACTGGAGCAATATGAAAATGAAGTGTTTTGCTCAAGAACACAACAAACAAGCCAGCCCAGGAATTGAACCCATCACATTATGATCATTAGTTATTTTATTACCAAGATAGTAACTTAATGAACTTAACGTAAAGTTCTCATATAAAATTATGTTGGAAGATTTTAATTTAAACTAAAAACCTTTAAAATGGATGACTTTATTTCATAGAACCAGAATTAGTTTTGGCCGGGTTGATAACAAAAGGGTTAAAAGAGAAACAAAAGGTTGATGGAGAGAAAAGATAGGAAGAGAAAATGTGGTTTAATGGTAAAGAAGTGTCAATGTGATAGATTGAAGTACAGTAGTTAAATATTGTATTATGGTCTGTGCTATGACAGTTGAAGTACTTCAAATAACAGTATTGCTAACCCTTATACATACATTACACATAGACACAAACATACATGCACATATACACATGCATACACACACAGATATATATATATATATATATATGTATATACATGTATATATGCACAAGCATATATACAAGTATACAAACACACACATACATATATACATTTATATATACACAAACATATATATATACCTGTGTATATACACACACACACATATATATATATAAGTTTATCCCGGGTAACCACAGTTAGTAAGCTACTCAATCCAAAGCATAGTATAAATATTTTATATATATATATATATATATATATATATATAACGAAGGAAATGTGGTAAGGAACCAGGTGGACCATAACGCACCAGAGTACTCAATACTTAGGGTATTAGAGTGGGTAATAGGAACGAGTAGGACTAAAATCATTTTAGTCCAGAATTAGCCGTCGAAACGGCTTGAGCTCAGCCGTCGGGGTCCTACTTTTTCCTATATATATATATATATATATATACGTGTGTATACATGCACACAATCGTCATCATCATCATCATCATCATCAACAACAACATCGTTTTAATGTCCATTTTCCACAGTACACACTTGAATGTATATCATGTATAAATATTAGTGAATGAGAAGAACTTTACTCGAATCATGTAGAATATGTTTTATTTACACTGAATATACTTCACACAGTAATTCAGTTTCACTCTTCTCTGATCTTCAGGATTACAGTGCCAGGAAACAAGGAAAATATTCACTTCATATATATACATATCTCTCTACCTATCAATCTAGCTCTCTCTCTATATATATATATATATTTATGTATATAACATATATATATATATATAAATGTATATATAAATTGTGTTAAGACAAAATAAGATGACAGTTGAAGTACTTAAAATAACAGCCTTTCTCACCTCTAAACACTGAAAACAAGAAAATACATACATTAGAAAATGGAAAAGAGTTACCAAACACACACACACACACACACACACACACACACACACACACACACACACACACACACACACGTATATATATATACATGTATAGATGCATACACTCACATACATCACACTAATAGTCATACAAATGCACATAAACACATATACTAAAATACACTCACACATTTATATGCATATACATGGACATACATACAGACTCATACAGACATATACATATATACACACAACATATATACTGATATATACACACATATATACACACATATACACAGATATACACAGATATAGCGTGAAACAATGGTATTCCCAACGGACAGAGTCTGAGAAATGGTGAGTGATAAAGAAGGGAAACATTCTTCAAGACATTTTATATTCATTTTAGACCTTATTCCAATATGTCAGTGTGTGCATGTGAGAGTTTGTGTGTGTATGGGTGTGTGTGTGTGTGTGAGTGCGTGTAGGTGAGAGTTTGTGTGTGGCTGTGTGTGTGTTTGTATGTGAGAGTGTGTGTGGGTGTGTGTTTGTGTGTGTGTGTTTGTATGTGAGAGTTTGTGTGTGTGTGTGTGTGTGGGAGTGTGTTTGTATGTGAGAGTTTGTGCATGTGTGTGTGTGGGAGTGTGTTTGTATGTGAGAGTTTGTGCGTGTGTGTGTGTATGAGAGTTTGTGTGTATCTGTGTGTGAATGCATGTGTGATGTTTAAGATGTACAAAAGACAACAATTTGGTTGAATTGTGAGACAGAATTAAGGAACTAGGGGGCAGGGGTGATGGGTATAATCAAGTAGAAAGGGTGGGGGTGGTGTTGGTGGTAGGGGTGGTGTTTGTGGTGGTGGTGGTTGCCTTGGCAGCCATGATGGAGCTGGTTTTGGTTAGGATGGTGTTGGTGGTGTTGTTGGTGTTTGTAATTTTCTGCTGGTAGTGGTGTCAGTGGTATAATGCTAATGTAGTGGTGGTAATGGTGGTGGTGGTTTTGTTGATGATGATGTTGGTTATGGTGATGGTGGTTGTGATGATGATGGTTGTTATGGTGATGATATCATAGTGGTGCTGGTGGTGATGTTATAGTGGTGATAGTGTTGATGATGATGATGTTGTGGTGATGGTGTTGATGATGATGATGTTGTGGTGGGATTGAAGGATGAGAAAAAGATGGAAATGTGTTGTTCTTGTTGTTGCAGTAGTAGTTTAACCATGATGTCAGACTTGATCAAGTGGACCAATGATCAAAGGTGATAATGCCATGACCAGCCCAATGTTTTTTTTCTTTCCCTAAACACAGTGTATCTTGTACTACATTATCTGTTCTGTTTATCTTTTATGTTTTTTTATAATGATAGGGTGTGATTTGTGTGGCTTTCTTACAAACTAACTGAGAAGATGGGGTGGGCTATCTTGTAAAAAAAATATATTCCCAAAGGAAGGTCATGGGGAAAAAAACCTTTGAAAATTCCATGCCAAGCACGCAGAACTTGTCAAGAAAACCACCAGGGGTTATTCATAACCTCATAGCAGAGAAAGAAAAAAGGGTTGGATTCGAGAGAGCTTTAACTGTTGTTTTTAAAAGGTCTAGCAGCCATAGAAAGGCTCTATTGTCAGCTTA
>OZ024747.1:3726570-3744070 GCA_964016885.1 Eledone cirrhosa
TAAGGTGTGGGTATATGTATATGTAAATATATGTCTGTATGTATATATGTATCTAGTGTATGTATGCATATATGTGCTCTATCTGTCTTTCTGTCTGTATATATGTATATATGCAGGTATGTATGTTTGTAGATATGAATGTATGTTGTTTCTTTCTCTTGATTTTGAGTTTAATTTTCACCGGCAACCTTCCCAGTGGCAAGCTTGTAAAGAAAAAAATATTTTTGTCATCTCTCATACAATCATTTATCCTTCGTATCATAAGAATATTTTACAGATTTTAAAGGTATCATAGCCATTTGTAGCTTATGGCCTAAAGAGCTTTATTCTCTCCCAACTTTAGTCATACTTTGGTCCAGGCAACTTGGTATATATTCTGTAGTTTTGATAATAATAGGAATGAAACAAAACATGTATTTTGGGTACTGGATGTGCAAACTCCTCAATGGTCCATAGATATCTTCTCTTGTAATTTTCTTATTGCATTGGCATTGAGTTGGCAGCTGGCTTCTACAAAAGAGCAAGTTTTTAATGTGTTGTCCCAAACAACAATATAAGGCCAGTTGTGTTTTAATTTAGTAACAGTTTTTACTTTTAGATTCTATCAATATTCGTTTGAGCCATCAGTCACAACAAATCCCTCCCCCCTATATCTACTGTAATACATTCCAGATTGTTCTGGCTATTACAGCACACCTTATAAGAAGGTAGTAATGAGAAGACATTCCTTCAAAGTTGGCAACATTATGGCTAACATCTTTGGATTTTGTTTTGCACAATCTATATTTATTGTCAACTGATGACTTTTCCCTTTTGTCCACTGTTTTTGGATTTTTTCAAACCAACAGAGTTTCCTTAATAAATTTAGTGGCCTATTGCTCGGTTTATGCTACATACTTTCATCACCCGAAATAAATGGTAGTTTACAAGACACATGAAACACTGTGTATTGGACAAGAGTTTCAACTGTCCATGCCTTTCTTCTTGCAACTGCTTCAAGAAATACAGATGTAGAGTTGATAGAATCAATAGAGTTTGGTACCAAATTGCTGGATCTCTGATACAAACCTGTTTATTATAAAGTGTTAATATTTATCTAAAATGCTTTCATCATAATTTTATACGAGAAACTTATTAAGTTATGTTCCAAACACCAGCTTAATAATTGTTTCTACTTTAGGCACAAGGCCAGCAATTACCCAGTGCATTACTGGTACTTTATTTTATCGACCCCGTAAGGATGAAAGGCAAAGTCAACCTCGGCGGGATTTGAACTCAGATCGTAAAGGGACGTAACTATGCTGGAAAGCATGGCGTCCGACCCTCTACCGATACTGCCAAACACCAGCTTAATAATGAGAGATACTTATATTACAAAATAATTTCAAACTTTTCATTATTTTCAAAATGATTTGAAAATAATAGACAGTGAATTTTATTAGGAATATGGTAAAGAAAGGAATAAGAGTAAACTTGTAGTTTAGGTATAGTTGCTGGGATCCTTGGCAATGACCATTCTTGTAATGGATTGGTATCACCAGTATTGCTCACTAACAAAGTAAGCTATGTATATGTATGTATTCATATCTAAATATATATATATATACATTTTTCACTATATAATTGTTTCCATTTATTTTAGTTTGTCTGGTTGTCCATTTTTCTTCATCTCTCTCTCTCTCTCTCTCTCTCTCTCTCCCCCCTCTCTCTCACTCTCCATCTTTCTCATTCTTATATATACATTTTTATATGTATATATAGTGTGTATTTATGTATATACATATATATTCATACACATACACATTCATACATCACACACATTAATGTATTGACCAGCACAGACACAAACATATACAAAAATAAAGACGAGAGCAAACTGCTGGAGATCCAAATTCGTGACTAAGCTACAATTCCCAGCTGAAGACATTTTAAATTTACAACTGCATAAACAGACTCCACTCTATTTCATGGTTCAGTGGTTAGCAATAGGAAGGGCATCCAGCTGTAAAAACAATTGCTCCAATAAATAAACCTCTCCCCACTCAATGTGTTAGCAAACATGGATAAATGAATATAAATCAGCACAAATATTCTAGACTGGCAGGTTAATGTTTGTAGGGAAAAGATGTACTTCACAACGTCAAGTTAATCTCATTCTTACTGGAGTATGGAATAAGAAGTATACCAGTATCTTTGTAAGCTTTGTTTCTTGAAGACAATACAGAACAGTAAGTACATATCACTGAATACCTTTCACACGAAATCATAATAATCTACTCTGTTTACTTAATATTCATATTTCTAATGTAGCTACAAATATATTCCTTCATAAACACACACATACACACACAAATATACAGATATACACACACATATACAGACACACACACACATATACAGACATACACACACATATACAGAGACACACACACACCATCATCATCATCATCATTTAATGTCCATTTTTCCTTGCTATCAAAGGTATATTATCCATGATCATCATCGTTATTTACATCCAGTTTCCATGTTGGTTTGGATTGCATGGGTCATTAACCCCTGAGGCAGTTCCTCTTCAGAGTTTCTGCCCTCCTTGATGGGGTCGGAGGAGCAAGTCCCACATCATACATAAGTCCTATTTCTTTAATGTTTTCTATAACTGTGTCCTTCTTGACACCAACTCCTCATATAGTGTATATATAACAAAGAAGGTGTGGTTGGATACCAGATGAACCATAACACACGAGTGTACTCAATACTTAGGGTAGTACAGTGGGTAATAGGAAAATATTTGACTCCGACAGCAGAGCTCAAGCTGTTTCGACGGCTATTTCTGGACCAAGAAATAGCCGTCAAAACGTCTTGAGCTCTGCCGTCGGAGGTCAACATTTTCCTATATATATATATATATATATATATATATATATATATATATGAAAATATATGACCCCGACGGCAGAGCTCAAGCCCTTGCGACAGCTATTTCTGGACCAAGAAATAACCGTCAAAACGTCTTGAGCTCTGCCATCGGAGTCAAATATTTTCATACATATATATATATATATATATATATATATATATATATATATATTAAGATTAAATGAGAAGAAAATCTAATTCTGGGAGTATAAATAAGATGAAAACATTTTTCTCTCTAACTTTGCTTATAAATAGATCTCCCTACTATGCTACCATAGTTTCATATGGGGAAGAATTAATATTGGAACTACCAATAATTCAATAATCTACCATACTCTTCAGGGGAGTATAATTCTTCAAGTCTAAGAGAAATAGAACAAGATATGACATAACACAAGGAATCACGTACAACCACCAACCACCAGGACCTGAAAGATGAAGCTGCTGGGAACACCAAAAGGGATAGAAGAGGGCTATGAAGGGGTGCCGGAATAAATGCTGTTTTATGTGGAACAGGACGTTAAGAGCTAAAGAAAACTTTACAGGAACAATCAAATCAAAGGTTAACATGTAGACACAAACACATTGATATGTATGCATATATGTATGTACGTCTGTATGTGTTTATGCAGGAATATACACACATTTAAGGATATAAGCAATATATATATATATATATATATATATGTATATATATATATATATACATACACACATATACACATATATATATATACATATACACACATATATATATATACATACACACATATACATATATACACATATATACATGCACACACATACATATACATGCACACATATACATACACACATATATACATGTACATACACACATATATACATATATATATATACATGCACACTTATATACATATACATACATACATATACACACACACACATATATACATATATGTATATATATATACACACCCACACATACATATACATATATGTATGTAGTTACACACACGTATACAGTGTATATATATATATATATATGCATGCATCTGTTATTGTTTATGCATGTTTACCTAGTTTGTAATTATATAAACATAGGTGATACTTCTAGTATTAACCTGATAAACAACACTAATGTTACAAGCCATATATATATAATCACTAATTTAATTTTCCGTTGAACCCCAATCCAATTATTTTCACATAGATTAACTTAGAAAATCTAATTTTTCAAACTGATAAAAAAAAAGGTGAAATTTCAACACAACGCAAATATTTTACTGTTTTGTCTTGTGTGTGTTTTATGCTTATGTATGTACACATGTAAATGTTTAATATACACATATATACACACACACACACACACACACACATATATATATATATATATATACATCTAAATGTTTAATATACACATGTATATACACACACACACACACACATATATATATATATATATATATATACACATGTAAATGTTTAATATACACATGTATATACACACACACACACACACATATATATATATATATATATATATATATATATATATACATGTAAATGTTTAATATACACATGTATATACACACACACATACATATATATATATATATATATATATACACATGTAAATGTTTAATATACACATGTATATATACACACACACACACACACATACATATATATATATATATATACACATGTAAATGTTTAATATACACATGTATACACACACATACACATAGTTTTAACATTATTAACAACAGATTCTTGAAATTTCTGAAATCTTAAATTGGTTGTTTTCCACAGTTAAACAGTTAACCAGGCATTTCTATAGTGTGTGTACGTGTATATATGTATGTGTCTATATACATATGTGTGTGTATATATATGTATGTGTATATATATGTGTGTATATATATATGTAATAATAATGAAATTATTGTGTACAGTGCTCAGGTGCACTACAACTCGTCAAAGGTGTATGTATAGTACATAGAATAATACACAAATGTTAGGGAAGTGAATAGTGTATGAGTCATGATATACATGTGTGTATGTGTATGGAGGGGAACATTAGGTGTAGTGTTGGCGAATCTCGGGAAGCATGGAGGTTTTAAAGGATGCAGTGTCTCGACAGCTAACAACTTATGTAGGTAGTTTGTTCCATGGAGGTTTTAAAGGATGCAGTGTCTCGACAGCTAATAACTGATGCAGGTAGTTTGTTCCATGGAGGTTTTAAAGGATGCAGTGTCTCGACAGCTAACAACTTATGTAGGTAGTTTGTTCCATGGAGGTTTTAAAGGATGCAGTGTTTCAACAGCTAATAACTGATGCAGGTAGTTTGTTCCATGGAGGTTTTAAAGGATGCAGTGTCTCGACAGCTAACAACTTATGTAGGTAGTTTGTTCCATGGAGGTTTTAAAGGATGCAGTGTCTCGACAGCTAACAACTTATGTAGGTAGTTTGTTCCATGGAGGTTTTAAAGGATGCAGTGTCTCGACAGCTAACAACTTATGCAGGTAGTTTGTTCTATGGAGGTTTTAAAGGATGCAGTGTCTCGACAGCTAACAACTTATGCAGGTAGTTTGTTCTATGGAGGTTTTAAAGGATGCAGTGTCTTGAGAGCTAACAACCGATGCAGGTAGTTTGTTCCATGCTTCAGCAACTCTGAGCGTGAAAAAATGTTTCCGAAAGTCATGGGAACTGTGCTGTTTTCTGACTTTGTGGGCATATCCATGTGTGTTAGACACATGGAGATCAAAAAGGTACTCAGGGATGTTGTTGGCAAGATGGTTAACAATTTTGTGGGTGTTTACCAAGTCAGTGTGTGTATATATATATGTGTGTGTATATATATGTATGTGTGTGTATATATGTGTGTGTGTGTACACTTCCCAACCCAACACCGCTACCATCGACACTTTTGTGAAATGTATGTGTGTGTGTATATATGTGTGTATATATGCATGCATGTGTGTGAGCATATATATATATGTGCGTGTGTGTATATGTGTATGTATATGTATGTGTATATATGTGTATGTGTGCATATATGTGTGTATATATGTGTGTGCGTGCATATATATATATGTATGTTTATATATGTCTGTGTGTATATGTGTATGTATATGTATGTGTATGCATGTGTATGTGTGTATATATGTATGTGTATGTATGTGTATGTGTTTATGTATATGTATATATATATACACATGTATGTGTGTATATATGTATGTGTGTGTATGTAATTCTTTTTCTTAATTTTATTTCCATCCTAACACCCCCCCCCCCTATCTACATCTCTATTCTCGCACAAACTATAAAACAAAAATTCTCCATTTTAACAAGTTTTATCTCAATTATTTCTTCCTATATCTCACTCATCTCAGTTCACATCTAACTTACCCCTTCAATCTTCACGGAATATTGCCAAGGACTACACACAATTACAATGTTACACAACCCACCATATATATATATATGTGTGTATTATCATCTTGTATTTTCTTCAATTGTTACAGTTCCTTGCGCACTAGAGCCAGCTGTATCAACCTTAAAGTACTGAAACCATGTATCTCTAGCAGTCAAATAATTGTTTCTACTTTTGGCACAAGGCCAGCAATAACCCAGTGCATTACTGGTACTTTATTTTATCGACCCCGTAAGGATGAAAGGCAAATTTAACCTCGGCAGGATTTGAACTCAGACCGTAAAGGGACGTAACTATGCTAGAAAGCATGGCGTCCGACCCTCTAGCGATACTGCCCATAATGAGATGGGACTACTGTCTGTATTCCTTCATTTTCCTGTTATCTTTTTCTTTGCCCACTTATTCCTGGGAGGGTCATGGGTGAAGAGTCCTCAAACACTCCTTCCAGAAAGTCCTGTCAGAAGCAACTGTCTCCAGCTAATCCGGCTAGATCCCGAAGTGAGACCAGCCAAGCTCATGGATGTTATCCAACCATCTTGCTCGGAGTCTACCCCTGGGTCTCCTACAGGTAAAATCTGTCCAGTGATTCTTTCCTGAGACATTCTAGCCACATAGCCATTGTCCATAGAATTGATTGATAGATATAAATATATTTACACACACACACACACACACACAAAAAAAACAGAAATACATGCTGAAATATATGAAATTCTGACATATATTGTATGTCCATTTGTATCTATATTAGATTTCATGTGTGTGACACTCTCTCTCTCTCTCTGTCTCTCTCTCTCTCTCTCTATATATATATATATATATATATATATATATATATATATATATATATATATATATATATATATATATATATATATATATACATGGATAGCTGGGGTGCAATATCTGATATATAAAAATTTGATTCTGAAATGATGAAGATAAAGGAGGCACCATTGTGACTTGAACTCAGAATGTAAAGTGACATTACAAGATATTACAAGATATTTTATATAGACATAGATATAGTTTTAAAGATATATTTTGTATGTTTAGACAAGATTATTATTATTCATCCTTACGGGGTCGATAAAATAAAGTACCAGTAATACACTGGGATAATTGCTGGCCTTGTGCCAAAAGTAGAAACAGTTATTATCACTGTGACCTGATCCCAGTTTAAAACACTCACAGCAACACCTGTGTTTGTTTATTATACAAAATATATTGTATATGGATTCATATATATCCCCCCCCCCCCCCACTCACACATAATGACTTCATGTGGAGGGGTGAGGAACAAGAGGCAGTGAAGATACAAGACAGAAAGTCGTATATATATATATATATATATATATTTGTGTGTGTGTGAATACATATAAACGTGTATATATATATATATAGAGAGAGAGAGAGAGAGGGAGAGAGAGAGGTAGGGAGAGAGAAAGACACAGAGAGAGAAATAAAGATATGTATATATATATATACACACATAAAGGTGCACAGTGTGTATAGTAAATGTGACCCACAACCAACGCCCTTCAGCAAAGAAACATAACAAACAGTAAACTCCCTCCCACACATCAACCAGTAGTTTATTGATTGCCATTAAAACTCTACATAGAAATGACAATGAGATTCAGTGAGAATTCTGAAGATATTCTTATTGTTTCTGACAGATAAACATCATAGCACCTTAGTATGTTGCTACATGAGACTTTAGTATAGAAATCATCTAAGTTCCATTTACAAACATATTCAGCAGACACAGTCATGTTTACTCAACTTCATTCATATTTTCTTGTTGCTGTTGTTTAGTCTTCAAGTTGAGTCCTCTTTTTACTGTTATTAGAGTTATGGTTCTTCCTATACCATCTTTAATGTTTTCTTAATGTGAGCCCTGCATGGCTAATAAAGAAATCATTATTATTATTATTTCATTTATCTTGCTTTATGTTCATACGAGTTATCACCAAGTCACAACCAGTGACCTCAAGAGACAACAAGGTCCGCCATGTTCAAGAAAGAACATACATACTCACACATGCATCTTTAGTGTTTAGACTTCTGATGTACGTATATTGAATTATTATTATTATTATGGAGGCACATGGCTTAGTGGTTAGAGCATTGGCCTTGCAATCGAAAGGTTGTGAGTTCAATTCTCAGACCGGGTGATGTGTTGTTTCCTTGAGCAAGACACTTTATTTCACATTGTTCCAGTTTACTCAGCTGTAGAAATGAAATGAACGGGACTGGGGTCCCTATCATTCCACTGCAAAGTGGTCGTGGAGGTGCCACGGCAAAAAAGCACCCAGCACTCACTGTAAATGAGGTTGGTGTTAGGAAGGGCATCCAGCTGTAGAAATCAAGCCAGAATCAGTTCCCGTCCCACCCTTGCAAGCAGGGAAAAAGTGAACGTTAAATGAAATGATGATGAATGATGATTATTATTTATAGCCCTTTACATTCTCAGTTTAAATCCCACCGAGGTTAGACTTGCATTTCATTATTACAGGGAAAGTACCAGTAATGAACTGGGTATTTGCTGGCCTTGTGCCTAAAGTAGAAACAATTATTACAGGGATCGATAAAATAAAGTACTAGTAATGTACTGGGGTTGATTTAATTGACTTTCCCCAAAAAATTGTTGGCATTGTGCCTAAATTAGAAACCACTATTTAATCCTTGAGAGAAGGGCCGTGCTCATGACCGTTCTCAGAGCCTCCAAGACTGGCAGAACAATGTAATTAGCTCAACAACTGCACTAAACAAACTTTCAGTATTCTAAGGGTAGGAAGAAATGTTGAACCAGGTAAATTTATTTAGTCTATCACACACAAACAGTACAGTGCATCTAATAGATTTATTTAAGTCCAACATACATTATTTCAGTGACTTGGGCGGGCTGGTGGCTGGGGTAGAAGACACCAAAGTTTCCACTCAATGAGAACAAACCAGTAACCATCTGATTATTGCTCACAATGCAGGTTTAGCTGGCCTCCTCCAAGGTATATCTCATTGGAGAGGTCTTGGGTGATTTAATGATAGGGACCCCAGTCCTATCATCTCATTTCTACAGCTGAGTAAACTGGAACAACGTGAAATAAAGTGTCTTGCTCAAGGAAACAACACATCACCCAGACCAAGAATTGAACTCACAACCTTTTGATTGCAAGCCCAATGCTCTAACCACTAAGTCATGCACCTTCACCATCTGATTGAGGCTGTAAAATCAAACTTCTTAACTACACAACCAATATATAGATGTAATTTAGGAATTTGGAATCAAATCGAAATCTTGTGGGCTTGGCATGTCATGAGATTATCTCTGGCATTTTAACTGCTACAATACAAAGATAATCTAAACATCAGATAAGATGGGGAATCAATATATTTAGGAGTGGGTTTCTTCAGCTTCTCCCCACACACACATACACCCTTTTTTATAAAGACTTTCCAATTTTTCTCACTTTCTTCTTTTTTTTTCCCAACATTTTTCTTTCTTTCATTCTTTCTTTCATTCTTTCTTTCATTCTTTCTTTCTCTTCCTTCTTTCTTTCTCTTCTTTCTTTCCTTTCAGCTCCTTCCAAATTAATTAAAAGTCAGAGTAATGCCATTTTGATAGTTTCTTTTTGTGTCCATAAAGGAGAGGAACTCAGGGAGGAAATTAATCTAATAAAAAGCATGACACTTAATTTAAGACAATCAATGGTTCGTTAATTTTACACATACATATATAATATATATATATGTGTATAATATATACATATGTATATATATATACATACATACATATATGTGTGTGTGTGTGTGTGTGTGTCTGTGTGTGTGTGTTCTGTATTTTAGGGTTTTTGTAACCATGAAATAGTATGAACAGTGGTAGTGGTGAGAGTGGCATTAGTTGTGGTGATAGTAGTAGTAGTGGTGGTTGTGTTAGTGGTAGTAGTGGTGGCTGTGTTGGTAGTGGTGGTGATGGTGGTGGTAGTAGTAGTAGCGGTTGTGTTGGGAGTGGTGGTGGATGCTATATTGAGGTGGTAGAGGCAAGTAGAGTGACAGTAAGAAGGGGAGAGAATGAATTGTGGACTAGATATTTTGAATAATAGTTTAAAATGAAATGTCAAGCCTGGAGATAAACTGAAATGATTGAAAAAGAGATAGAAATTCATGATCCATGAGATGGTTCCCTTACATTGTGTTCATTGAGTCTCAGAAAAGAGCTACAATTACTCTTTTACAAGCTCCTGGAAGGGGATACTTCCATTATTGTTGGCGGAAGTAATTTACTGCTGTATGGTAATGTAAAAAAAAATAATTAATAAATTTATTTTTTTAGTAAATCATGCACAAGTTCGGCTCTGTGGTTAAGTAGTTTGCTTAATGGCCATGTGGTTCTGGGTTCAACCCCTTCCAGGGCAGGGATTTCACCAACTGAGGCCCTAACTTATATGAAATTTAAGGTCCTTCTCTAAAACAATTATGGTAAAAAAAATGTTAAATAATTATATTTGATTATTATTTTTTATATTAATGTTAATGATAAAGAATTAACAACAACATCAGCAACAAGAACACGGATAACAACAACAATAACAACAACAACACTAACAACGACAACAATGTCATCAACATCAACAACAACAACAATAGCAACAACAACAACATAAACAACATCAACAACAATTACAACAACAATAACAACAACAATACCAATGTCAACAAGAACATTAACAGCCTCAAGCACAGCAACAACATTAACAACAATATCATCTACAACAACAACAGCAACAATATAATAATCTTGGTTTCTAATTTAAGCCCAAGGCCAGCAATCTGATGGCTGAGAATGAAATACATTGACAATAAGAAACAAAGTATTTACCTTGATTAAAAAGGTGAGATCAACAATAACAATAGAAAAACTTCTCCCAACACTAGAACCTCATCAGGCTGGTGCTTTACACAGGTAAGTGACTGAGAGTACAAGTCATCCCCTGGACAGGACGCCAGTCCATCACAAGGCTAATCCCCAGTTACTGATGATGATGATACTTATTTTCAGCTGAGTGTATGGGAGCAATGTGGAATGAAGTGTTTTGCTCAAGAACACAACACACAACCTAATCCTGGAATTGAATCTACAATATTACAACAATTGTGTACAGTGCTCATAAGTCCAACACTCTAACCACTAAGCCACGCACGTTCATGAAACTATAAGAACACATTAATAAATGGATAACAAATAGAAATTGTAGTATGGCACAGAGTAGGATAGAAGATCATAAACTTGAAAAAAGAAGACAAAAAAGACAAAACCTAAAAAACAACAATTTGAGACATTCAAGACACTACTTCAGATTACTCTGATACCATAAAGGTAATACTTTCATTTGTATTCCATAGCTGCCACCCTACATCCCTATAGTTAATGTGGCGACCGATTTAACCATCTAATTCTTGTCAATGTCTAATATTTACTTAACCAGACAGCCTGCTGTATCTTACAATATTGAATATTTAGTCTGGAGTTATAAAAAGTTCCATCTTTCTGTGAATAGCATTAAATTATATGTCACACTTCTTGCCTAAAACAATAGATATTAAACTCAGTCTTGTGAATGATATGAAAATCATAGACTTGGCATTATAAAATTCTCACTTGAAATATACATGAAAACCTCTTATTTTGCTGACCAGTTCTAAGCCATGATGAAAATGACCATAAAATATCCAATCTTCACCACAAACTTAACAAGGATAACAGGTTATGAGAGAATTAAAATGAAAATGGTTTATAGGCTTAGTGGTATTTATTCCTTTAAGAAAAATCTTTGGACATTCATGTGACTACCACCTGTAGGAGAACAATAAATCTTACATTCCAATAGTCGTTTTTAAGTAGCTATCATATAAGTCTAGTTTAGCTGATTTCATAAAGTAAGGTAAACAGGGATGAATTTAATGAGGGCAAAGGGGGCAATTGCTTCAGGCCCCCTGCAGTGGGGGGGCCTCATCAGCGACAGCCCTAGCAATTGATTGTGGGCTCAGCTGGGCTTTTTAGTTTTAGGATAGTTAGAATTTTTGAATTTAATACCTGTAGGTATAACTTTTCAATTCCAATTACTTTCACCAAGCTAACTTTTATAGGTAAAATTGGGGAGTTTGCTGTGTATTCTAATTTTTTGTGTATATGGGTCACCCACCAAACCTGAAGCCCCCCCCCCCCCCCCTCCTATAAATCCAACCCTGAAGATAAAGTATTTTTGTACACAAATGAATGATACCAACACCACTTAATTTTAGTGTGTTCCAACTCAATTATTCTAAATATATTCCGATATTATTCTCTGCCAGAAATACTGGGCAATTTTTTAGAACTAGTCTGGAATACAAACAAAAATTTTATTTAAAAATTTCAGTCTATTTTATTTCCCATGCTGGCATGGGTTGTACACCATCTTTTCAGTGAATCTGATGCCAACTCTTTTGTTGTCTCTTATGATATGAAGTGATATATATAGCTACATACACTATATAACTACATATTCTATATATATAGAACTACACACTGTCAATATAACTATATACAGTATATATAACTATATACTCTGTCATCATCACCGTTTTACGTCCGTTCTTCCATCCTAGCATGGGTTAGACGGGTTGTCCTGTTGTAGGCAGTGTCTGATCTGCTGACCATGTCTTGCTCATATAGGAACTGATTTTGGCTTGATTTCTACAGCTGGATGCCCTTCCTAACACCAACCTCATTTACAGTGAGTACTGGGTGCTTTTTCCGTGGCGCTTACACGTCCACTTTACAGTGTGGGCTGGGTGCTGTTTTGCCGTGGCACCTCCACGACCACCTTGCAGTGGGAGGGCATGGGGGGATATTGTCTATATGCTTCAGCTTGTACCCATGGTATATAACTATATACACTATACATAATTATATACAATATATATGACAATATACTCTGTATATAACTACAAATAGTATATAACTAGATGCTGTATATATAACTATCCACTTGCAGTATATAATCAAATACAATATATATATATATATATATATATAACTAGATACAGACAGTGCCATCCCCAGATAGATAAAAATCTTCATTATAAAATCATTAATTAAAGAAAGTGAACTTATTACCCTCTAACATTACACTATCAATTATAGATGTTGTGCAAATCAAACGAGATTTAATTAACAGACTGATAAAAACAACTATACAATAAATGAATAAAATAAATTAGTAATGGTAGAACAACAACAACAATAATGATAATAATAATAGTAATATTGTTTTCTTTATTGACCACAGCGGGTTTACATAAAGACAAATTAAGGACAGTACAGGATGGTACAGTGTGGGTTTCTGAATATAAAAATGAGTATAAAACAAAAACATAGAAACAAAATAAAATCCCCAATAAAGGGGGAGACTTCCGAGGGTTATTCATGGAGAAAGCCCACAAAAGCCAGAGTCATCCTGACTGCTAGGGGCAAGTGCCCTCTCCCAGGTGTCCCCACTCAATCTATAGGCACACATTCAGAGCAGGCCCATTCGCAATAACAACGATGATAATGATATCTATGAAATCAACCCCCAAATAAATATGATAACCATGTAATACATAAATTAAAATATGTGTGCACACACACACACACACACACACACACACACACACACACACACGCACACACTTTCACAGACACACTCACTCACACATACAAGAAGACAAATACAACCACACACACTAGAAAGACAAACAAAGATAATGACAGCCACACATAGTTATAGACAGACACACAGACACATTACAAACAGATTTGGGCACATAGCTACATGCACATATAAACAGATTCAAATACACAAACACATTCACACACATATACATACAGACAAGAAGATATAAGTACATACATTTATACATATACACATATACTCTCTCTGTCTCTCTCTTTCTCATACAGACTCACCCATCACATGCACATACATATAAATACACAGAGAGTTACATAAGGATATTTCAGTTGCATCAAGGACAGTATCTCTAGTTTTGGTGACACCAGGGAAGTAGTCTAGTTCATAATATTAAACAGGTGGAGCTAGAAACTCTATATAAGGTTTACAATGTAAAACTTCAGTACACAGAAATGTCGTAGGATTGCAGCCAGGGATAGTTGATAGTAAGAGCATCTGTAAAGTAAATTTTTTCCAATCCCAAGAAAGATCCATAGAAGTGGTTAATAGCTTCTGTTATCTAAGTAATCTAATTAGTAATGGAGAATGTTATATCAAAATCATAGTAGCTAGAAGAAGAACAAGGTGGGAAAAGTTCAAGGAGCTACTATCTCTGTTGACAACAAAAGGTTTATCCCTATAAAGGAAAGGCCAGCTGTATGATGCATGTGTGCAAATTGCCATGTAGCATGGTTGTGAGACACAAGCAGTGAATGGAGAGGATACATGAAGACAAGTTTTCCTAAACTGTTAATACAAATGACACCATTTTTTTAACTGTTAACTTCAAAATACAACTAACAAAATATATTTCTCTCAGACAACGATACTTTTTAACTGTATTTCTAACTGTAAACTTTTATTGTGATACTTTGATCAGTGATATATATATTATTTGTTCTAATTATTTTCCTGGGAGACTTGTATTGGTATTTTAATCAAACTCTGATGACATCCACGGTTTATACTCACTAATGGCAAATTGTTAAATAAAATGATTTACTATATGTAGCATAACCTGGGTAGAAACAATTGTAGTTATTAAATGACTTAAACCTTAAATTCTTTGATTTGTAAACAAACTGTAACTATAAAACAGCTCTGCAGAATCCTATCATTGCATTGAAAAAAACACCCAGTAAAGGAGTAAAATTTACCCAGATTAATGTTACTATAATATTATATATATATATATATTTATATCTATATTTCTAACCATTGGTCAATCAATGATAAACATTGATTGCCAGCTAAATTAACTATAGGGATATAAAATAAGTGAAAACCAATCAAAACCAAACAGTGAGTGTGTTTTAATATTATTTCTGGCAATATTATAATAATATCACCCTCCTGAAATATAATAATATGTATACATGCATATATATATATATATATATATATATATATATAGCAAAAGGGATATCTATCGAGGAAAAACTCGAACCGTTAAGATCTCCTTCCTGGATATGTCAATATTTATAAAACAAACTTTGTATTTTATCTGATGAGAGCGTACCAAATGTTTGGTACCCTAGAAATATATATAGTAAAATAAATATGGTTTTATAAATATAGTTTCCATTTATTAATATCATTGATATTAGAGTCCAGAAATAGCCGTTGAAACGGCTTGAGCTCTGCCGTCGGGGTCATACCTTTTTCTATATATATATATATATATATACATGTATATGTACATAGATATATGCATATGTAGTTATGGAATTCAAGAAACTTTATTTTCCATCGACAAGCAAGAATATAGCTACAAAAAAGCACACACGCATGCAAACAACATTTCAAAGCAATTTTCACTTGTATAAGTCAGAGTGACAAGAGTTGTTCCCCTTTAATCTCAGTTACATGATGTGTGTATGTAGGGATTCTTGCGTTGAGAATGTACCTCTGTGTATGAGTGTGTGTTTCTGTACGTGTGTGTGCGTATATATTACAGATGAAAAACAAAAAGGTGTCAGTTATTCTATTTGTCAACCTACCTCCCATCACTATTCTCTTCTCTTCTTCTTCGCCCACTTATTCCCTGACAGGGTTCGTGGGTTCACAGTTCTCAAGTACTCCTCCCTGTGGGTTCTGTCAGAAACAACCGTCCAATGGTGATACTATTTAAAAGACAAAAATACAATTCTATATTATGATTGGTAGGTGTGTGTGTGTGTGTGTGAGTGTATATGTGTGTGTCTGAGAGTGTATGTATGTGAGAGAGAGTGTGTGGGGTCGCATGCGTGTGTGTGTAATGTTAAAATATTTTAAAATATTTAATATACATACAGTGAAAACAGTCTCCTATGTTCAGTGAGTTTTGTGATATATAGTGATACGTTAATATTTATAAGTATGTTACTAGATATGTGTGTAGTGAAGGGGGGGGGGGTGACTTAAATCTGTTAACCCCTGTGATGGGGGGGGGGGCTTCACTTAATGATCTTAGCCTCTTAATGTCCCTGGATGTGTCTTCTCAGACTGAGTTAGTACTGAACTGGGTCTACTGACTTCCCAGACAGGCCAGGAGCTCATATTCTTGCTTACATACGGTCCCATGCTCTATCGCATGCATTTTATCTTGGCACCAGCACTAGAGAGGTTACATGGCACCAGCACTAGAGAGGTTATCTTGGCACCAGCACTAGAGAGGTTATCTTGGCACCAGCACTAGAGAGGTTATCTTGGCACCAGCACTAGAGAGGTTATCTTGGCACCAGCACTAGAGAGGTTATCTTGGCACCAGCACTAGAGAGGTTATCTTGGCACCAGCACTAGAGAGGTTATCATGGCACCAGCACTAGAGAGGTTATCTTGGCACCAGCACTAGAGAGGTTATCATGGCACCAGCACTAGAGAGGTTATCTTGGCACCAGCACTAGAGAGGTTATCATGGCACCAGCACTAGAGAGGTTATCATGGCACCAGCACTAGAGAGGTTATCTTGGCACCAGCACTAGAGAGGTTATCTTGGCACCAGCACTAGAGAGGTTATCATGGCACCAGCACTAGAGAGGTTATCTTGGCACCAGCACTAGAGAGGTTATCATGGCACCAGCACTAGAGAGGTTATCTTGGCACCAGCACTAGAGAGGTTATCATGGCACCAGCACTAGAGAGGTTATCATGGCACCAGCACTAGAGAGGTTATCTTGGCACCAGCACTAGAGAGGTTATCATGTTTTGACACAACTAAATGGGCCTCCAAACACTTTGTTTAGCAAGATTTCTATTGCTGGATGTCTTTTTTATCACCAGCCACTTTACAGCATGTACTGGGTGCTTTTATCATGTAGGTCACCTGCACTAGGGAGATAGTTATATGGGTGACACAACTGAAGAATCCTCCCATCCAAGGTTGCAGCTATCACCTCAGGTTAAGAACACCAAGTTAATACCACCACTA
>OZ024747.1:3749070-3754070 GCA_964016885.1 Eledone cirrhosa
TATATATATATATGTATTTATTCAGTGGATGTGTATGGAAATTGTATCTCAGTATTTTCCCATGTGCATTAATTAATATAAGATATCACTTTGAAATTTGCATCTAAAAGTTTTCAATAGAATCCACCTTAAAATAGCCTCCAATTCTCATGAGGTCTCGTGCTATAGTGGTTGCATTTTAATATCACTGTTACCAAAAGAAATTCTTGTGTACAAAAGTCTGGTAATAAAAAAAATTATATATATATATATATAGTAATAATAATAAATTTGAAGACTAAAATCCAAAGAGGGCTCGATAGGGATAAATATATATCAGATATATTCACCGTTATGGGTGAAAGCAGCGATTCTTTGCTTAAACTTTAATCTGTTATTTTAATAAATATATATATCTATATATATATATATATATATGTAGGAGGTGAGTAATATTGTAGAACAATAAAACTATGCATATATCAGATAAGTAGCACTCAACAGTTGGTAGAAATTAATTTGTTAACCATCTTTTAATTTCTTCTTGATATATATATATATATATATATATATATATATATATATATATATATATATTATATATATATAATATATATATATATTATTTATAAATATATATATTATATTCAACATCATCATCATCAGCGTTTAACGTCTATCTTCCACGCTAGCATGGGTTAGATGGGAGTTGTCCCACTTGAGTCAAGGTTGGTCGGGTGACCGTGTCTCACTCATATAGGACTATCTGGCAGGTTTTCTACAGCTGGATGTCCTTCCTAACACCAACCACATTTACAGTGTGGACTGGGAGGTTTTTACCGTGTTACCTACATGACCACATTACAGCGTGGACTGTGTGTTTCTTTGTCGTGACACCTTCGCGATCTCAATCTCATTGTCTCATTAGTTTGGATTGGATGTTGTGGTAGCAACTTTACAGAGAGAGGGTGGTGTTGGTGGGAGTGGGACGATGGATTAGGGGTAGTGGATTGGGGTGTATTTTTGGTTAAGAGGTCCCTACTGACTGTAGGTTTCGCTTTGTACATAGGCAAGGCGGGTCTTCTGTATTAATGCATAGTGCCAAAGATCTCGGTCCAGTGACATTGTCTTAGAGAGATGTAAGTGTGTGAGGTCGGAATTTATCAGATCGTCCCAGGTTTTTCTGGGTCTACCTACCCCGTAACTTCCATCAATTTTGATCGCCCTGCACTTTTTTATACAGCTTTCGTCTTTCATGCACATCACGTGACCAAACCAACGTAGTCTTCTCTCAAGTAAACAACATCTGATCCCTCTTATTCCTAATTTCTCACTCATTTCATTTATGTTTTGCAAAGTATTTCAAAAAAGAATTTGAGGATATTCCATAAGAGTTCTTACATTTTTGTCAGTGGGACTTTGTTGGGGTTGTCGGAGAAGTTCCAAAAGTAAATCATCTCGAGACATTATATATATATATATATATATATATATATATATATATATATATATATATATATATTATATATATACATATATATATTATATATATATATATATATACATATATATTATATATATATATATATATATACATATATATTATATATATATATATATATATATATATATATACATATATATATATATACATATATATATTATATATATATATATATATATACATATATATCATCATCATCATCATCATCATCAGGTTTAGCGTCCGTGTTCCACGCTTGCATGTGTTTGGACGGGGGTTTTCCCACTTGAGGCAAGAGTGGTTGTCTTGCTCGCATAGGACTGTCTGGCGGGTTTTCTACAGTTGGATGCCATATATACATATATATATATATATATATATACATATATATATATATATATATATATATATATATACATATATATATATATATATACATCATCATCATCATCATCATCAACGTTTAACGTCCGTGTTCCACGCTTGCATGGGTTTGGACGGGGGTAGTCCCACTTGAGGCAAGAGTGATTGTCTTGCTCGCATAGGACTGTCTGGCAGGTTTTCTACAGTTGGATGCCCTTCCTAACACCAACCACATTTACAGTGTGGGTCTGGGAGGTTTTTACCGTGTTGCCTACACGGCCACATTACAGCGTGGACTGTGTGTTTTTTTGTCGTGACACCTACACGATCTCATTTGTTTCATATATATATATATATATATATACATATATATATATATACATATATATATATATACATATATATATATATACATATATATATATATACATATATATATTATATATATATATACATATATATACATATATATATTATATATATATATACATATATATACATATATATATTATATATATATATATATATACATATATATATTATATATATATATATATATACATATATATTATATATATATATATATATATACATATATATATATTATATATATACATATATATATATTATACATATATATATATATATATATATAACTCAGTGTATTTTTAAACATAGATTATTTCTCCAAACTTCTGCTTCCTCTAAAATGTACCTTTTACATACATGAAAGTTTTTCTATTCCCAACAGTATCAGGAGCACCTGGCCAGTGTACAATATATGTGTTGGTTCCTTTTATGATGATAATCTTTTGTTTACTAAATTGCTAAATCACGTGAGGAAATTACTTTACAAAAGTCATCTCACATTTCAAAAATGCTATAATTAAACTTTCCCAATCAAGGATGTTTTAGTAGCAAGAACCAGGACTTCATTAATTGTTTTGTGTGTCAGTACCAGTCAAGTACTGGGGTCAATTCTTCCTCTAATATCTCTTTCTCACTTCCATTCTCTCAGCTTCTGTCTTTCTTTGGAAGAAATCTGCTGAATTCAGACTCGGAGATGGGATGGGCTCCATCAGGTTTTTAAAATACCCTAGAAATGCTGTATGTCAATACAATACAGTGCCCCTAAAACTCTTTTAGAAGTTACAGGTCCATATCATACCAGAGTTGTGAACAGACATAGAAATCTCATGAATCTATTCTCCCCTGCCAACATTGTCTCTCTAAAGTCTGTATTGAGCTCGGAAGATCATCAAGCTGGTGTTTATTCCAGTTTTCGTGACATGAAGTGACTGAGAGTACAAGACTCCCCCCCTGGACAGGATGCCAGTCCATTGCAGGGTTAAACCCGCAGCTATTGCTGGTACTCATTTTCAGCTGAGTATACTGGAGCAACATGAAATGAGGTGTTTTGCTCAAAAACACAACTCAAAACCTAGCCCAGGAATCAAACCCATGACCTTATGATGGTAAGGCCAAGATCCTTGCCACTAGGCCAAGCATGAGCCAGTAAAATATCAAAAATGTGAAAGCCAAAGGGTCAGAAGGCTGCACCAGAACTGGGTGGCTACTTTCTTTATTGACACTGAACGGATGAAAAACCAAATCAACCTCGATGGGATTTGAATGCAGAGTTCAGTGAAGTGGAACAAATGCTACAATGTTTTCTGTCTGGTGCTCTAACATCTATACTAAACCAGTCTCTTAAACAATCAAATTTATTTTAATTCTGTGGTTCCCAACCTTTTGTGCACCATGCCCCACGTCAATATCTCAAAAATTATTATGCACCCCCCGCCCAACTTTGATATAAAAACATCGATGATCAAGTGCAAAGTGGAAACAAATTGGTGTATAGGTGTTATCAGATGCACAATAACGTGTGTGGTGGAGGAGGTGAGACAAGAGTTTCTGACAGTAATGTGTACCAAAGTTATATACAAAAGTAATAAAGTAAAACCTGAAGTTTGTTCTCATTAACATCATTTTAAAATTGCCCCCTTGTGAGGCATGCGCCCCATGCTGGGAATCACTGTTCTATTTGCAAGTTCTTCCCAGTTTTTCTAAAACTAGTCTGCTATAATAATCCTCCTAAATGCCATTGCTTTTAATATTCATTCACCATTAGATAACCGAAATTAAAAACAAAACTAAAATTATGTACCATTAAAACTTGTATGAAAAACATATTTTATGATCGTGTTACTACATTAACAGTTCGTTTATAGTTAGTTATTGACTAATTGACATGTGTCTACAGACAAGCTTGGTATTTCAGGCAGCTTCATATCTTGGAAAAATGTACTGACTTTGAAATATTTAATATATAATGGTTTCTGATTTAGGAACAAGGCCAACAATTTTGGGGGAAGGGAAAGTCGATTATATTGACCTAAATGTATTAAAATGTATTTTATTTTATCAACCCCATAAGGATGAACACGTGGAAAATGGATGTTAAATGATGATGATACAACTGAATAGGCAGAGATTTCTTGTACAGTCTTAAAGCTAAACTTTCTAGAAAATAAAGAATAGCCCATTAAACCTAAGTCTAAAGTCTGTCCTGAGTTCGGAGACTCAAGCTTATCCCAGTTTCAGAGGCATTAAGCTACTGAGAGTACAGGACTTTCCTCTAGACAGGATGTCAGTCAATAGGATTAAACCCCCAGCTATTACTGGTACTCATTTTCAGCTGTGTATACTGGAGCTATGAGCTATGAAGTGTTTTGTTCAAGAACACAACACACAACCCAGGAATTGAACCCACAACATTATGATTGTAAGTCCAACACCCCTTACCAATATGCCACACAACTCCATTGAACTGACCCAGAATATTACTGGTACTTATGTTATTGAAGTAAGGCTGAATCAGTTCTAATATTCAGAAGAAGATATAAAAATTGAATACCAATATTTTATTTAGCACTATCTATTGGTACACAAGGCCTTCTTACTCCCACACATACATACACTCACACAAATGCACACACACACACAACTACATTATATATACACATATTTTTAAATACATATGTATGCATTCATATATACATATACACTCATAAATACACACTCAAAAACAAACATATTATATACACATATCTTTATATACATATATATGCATTCATACACACACACATACGAACATATATATATATATATA
>OZ024747.1:3759070-3764070 GCA_964016885.1 Eledone cirrhosa
CAGATGATTGCACTGACCCTCAGAATATTAGTGGTGATCGTTATTTCATTAACAACTTAGAGTTACATCCCTTTATGATCTGAGTTCAAATCCCGCCGGGGTTAACTTTGCCTTTCATCCTTATGGGGTCGATAAAATAAAGTACCAGTAATGTACTGGGTAATTGCTGGCCTTGTGCCAAAAGTAGAAACAGTTATTTCATTAACAGCTGAATGATTTATGGCAGAGTGGCTGGAGGGAAAATGTTACTAAATATTCACCTTTTTTAGCCTCATTTCCACACTTTGAGATTTCTAAATACACAGAGTTCAAATCCTAGCATGGTCAACTTTGACTTTCAATCTCTCATAGTCAATAATATGAAGTACTAGTCCAGGATGGTGGATTAACAGAATCGTAAGAGCAACAGACAAAATTCTTTGTGGGATTTGTTCTAGCTCATTGCATCCTGAGCTCAAATCTTGCTGTGGCCTACTTGGGTGATAGACTTAATCCAGCACCTAGTTTTTAAACCAATTCCTGGTCATTGGCTGTCTTCAGAAGTATCCTCACTGTGGCAAACATTCAGACCAAGTCTTTAGCATTTACGTTGCTCTATATTTACTATTATATTTTCGCGGTAAAGTCTTTACCTCACGTAGTTACCTCACATAATATCAAGTCTATGAGATTTTGATATTATTTATTTTGAGAAGAATACCTTAACATCAGTATGAGCAGCCAGTTATGGCCAGTTTGAACAGAAAGAGGTGAGAGAAATCTGGCTCGATATGGCCAGTTTAAATGCTAAAGGGTTAAGGACACCTTTCTCCTTCCAGATCCGGGTGGGTGGGGGGTGAATGCTCTGACACAATCCTCCTCATCAAATAGAGCCACCTCCCTCTCTCTACAGGGCTCTACTTCTTCTTCTTCTTCTTCTTCTATGAAAGAGAGTGAAAAAGAAATAGAGAGGGGGGGGGGTATATAGAGATAGAGATAGAGATAGATAAATAGATAGATTTCTTTATTAGCCACAAGGGCGCAACAAGAAAGGGGACAATACAAAGACATGCCGGGGATTTTACATACAGTCGTGTAAAAAATATAAAAACAAACAATTTCAACAATCGAAATCCCCAATAGGGGGGAGGCGCCACAAATGGGTTGTTTAATACCCCGTCGATAGAACAACCCTCAACTCAAGGAGCGTGTTGTGCAAGAGCTCCTTTCTTCCTTTTGCTCCCTTCCTCAACCTACAGGCTTATAAACAGAGAAGGCCCAATCACTCGGGCCATTTTCGCTTCATTCACCCACCTTTCAGTAAATTTACTGGGGTGCAGTGCCTCTCTCTCCACCCTGATTCTCCTTCTAAAGTGATACTTAAAGAATGGAATCAATTGTTGTCCGGAGAGAAAGGCATCTGTCCTCAGTCCTCTCAACCTCGTCCACCATATAACTTCTTTCACCATAGCCACCGTACAGAGGAAAACCGCCTAGAGAGAGATAAGTGTTGACTCTCATAGACACTATTCCTTACATTAGAGTTCCAAACATTTGGTTGTGAAAACAATATTTTTTACATTTGACAAAATATTTAACAAAATGCAAAAAAATATTTCAGAATATGTCACAGAACAAGAAATAAGCAGAACACAAGATAATATTTACTGCAAACAAAAACTAAGAAATATTTCTTCAAGAAAAAATATCAAATATTAAGTATTCTTCCATTTAAATATATTTTTAAAAAAAAAGGCATTGCAGAAAATTATTAGGGAGCTAAAAGAGGTCATGATGGTAAAAATTCAGGGTTAGGGGTTGTTTTTTTGCCTTAAATTTATACAGGAGGTATAGATAAATGTGAACACTCATTATACATACATGCCTTTCCCTGGAACTTCTCTGATATAAATGAAATGAGGCAGCTACAATAATGAAAAAAAACAAAACTGCAAATGCTTAGAAAATTTACATTGTCCTAGAATTTCTAGAATTTTCTATAACTTCTCCATCACCAACATCACATACAAAAGAAAAATTGAAAAAACAAAACAGTCCCCATATTATTCTATACAAGAAAAACATTTTTTTCTTATTTCGAGTTTTTCATCTATTGCTCCATGGAGTAATGAAGTGGGGGTGGGTGGGGTGGGGTGGGGGGGATTTTTTGGAAATTTGAACATTGAATCATATATAGAGAGTTTTAGAGAAGGAATTAACTTTATAGTTAGCTATATATACATATCCTACTAACAACCAGTGAACTGTAAAATAGGTATAACATACACACATACACAGGAGCACACAAACAAATGTACACATATGCACACATGTATATGTATGTCTGTGTTTATATATATATATAATACATATATATATACACATACATATATATACATACATATATATATACACATACATATATTTATAAATATAGACATATATACATATGTACATATATACATATATATATATACATATATATATATATACATATACATACACACACACAAATATATATATATACATACATATATATATATATACACATACATATATATACACATATATTTATAAATATATACATATATACATATATATATATACATTTATATACATATATATATACACACACACACACACACACACACATATATATATATATATACACATACACACATACACACACATATATATATATATATATATATATATATATATATATATATATATACATACACACACACACACATATATATATATCATCATCATCATCATCATATATATATATATACATATTCCAAGATCCCAAGATGAGCTGCCCGTCATCACTCTCCTCTCACCACCACCACCTTACTGTCACTCTCTCAATCCCCCCCCCTCACCCCCTCAGCAACATCTAACTGCCATTTCTACCCACTCTACAATGTCACATCAACTTCCCATTACTGCCACTACTTCAAATCACTGCCTCTTTCTGCATTCTCAGGTCACAATGATTGCCCTAATGTTGGGAGCCCCATACAATGCACCCAGTGCTAGTGCTGGTGTCATGCTACAATACACCCAGTACACTCTGTAAAGTGCTAGTGCTGGTGTCATGCTACAATACACTCAGTACACTCTGTAAAGTGCTAGTGCTGGTGTCATGCTACAATACACCCAGTACACTCTGTAAAGTGCTAGTGCTGGTGTCATGCTACAATACACCCAGTACACTCTGTAAAGTGCTAGTGCTGGTGTCATGCTACAATACACCCAGTACACTCTGTAAAGTGCTAGTGCTGGTGTCATGCTACAATACACTCAGTACACTCTGTAAAGTGCTAGTGCTGGTGTCATGCTACAATACACTCAGTACACTCTGTAAAGTGCTAGTGCTGGTGTCATGCTACAATACACCCAGTACACTCTGTAAAGTGCTAGTGTGGTGTCATGCTACAATACACCCAGTACACTCTGTAAGTGCTAGTGCTGGTGTCATGCTACAATACACCCAGTACACTCTGTAAAGTGCTAGTGCTGGTGTCATGCTACAATACACCCAGTACACTCTGTAAGTGCTAGTGCTGGTGTCATGCTACAATACACCCAGTACACTCTGTAAAGTGCTAGTGCTGGTGTCATGCTACAATACACTCAGTACACTCTGTAAAGTGCTAGTGCTGGTGTCATGCTACAATACACCCAGTACACTCTGTAAGTGCTAGTGCTGGTGTCATGCTACAATACACCCAGTACACTCTGTAAAGTGCTAGTGCTGGTGTCATGCTACAATACACCCAGTACACTCTGTAAGTGCTAGTGCTGGTGTCATGCTACAATACACCCAGTACACTCTGTAAAGTGCTAGTGCTGGTGTCATGCTACAATACACCCAGTACACTCTGTAAAGTGCTAGTGCTGGTGTCATGCTACAATACACCCAGTACACTCTGTAAGTGCTAGTGCTGGTGTCATGCTACAATACACTCAGTACACTCTGTAAAGTGCTAGTGCTGGTGTCATGCTACAATACACCCAGTACACTCTGTAAGTGCTAGTGCTGGTGTCATGCTACAATACACCCAGTACACTCTGTAAGTGCTAGTGCTGGTGTCATGCTACAATACACCCAGTACACTCTGTAAAGTGCTAGTGCTGGTGTCATGTTAAAATACATCCAGTACACTCTGTAAAGTGGTAGTGCTGGTGTCATGATAAAATACACCTAGTACACTCTGTAAAGTGGTAGTGCTGGTGTCATGCTAAAATACACCCAGTACACTCTGTAAAGTGGTAGTGTTGGTGTCATGTTAAAATACATCCAGTACACGTTGTAAAGTGGTTGGAATTAGAAAGGGCATGCAGTTGTAAGAACCCTACCAAACTAGGCTCAGAATCTGACAATCCATAGGTCGGATGGGTCGTTTTCTGTACAGCATCTCTCCGCTTATTATAACCTTTCATCATCTTAGCTGTGAGCTTCAGCAATTTAAACTCAGTTCTCACCACTTCCACCCAGGTCTTCCTTCGTTTTCCTCTACTCCAGTTTCCTTCTATTGTGATTTCTTGGCACGTCTTCACCCAACGATCATCATCCATGTACATCACGTGTCCATATTATTGCAGTCTTCTCACCTGCACATATACATATATATATAAACAACAGGAGTGTGTGCAATAAAAGCATACACATACAGATGCATTAATCACCTTAAAAAGTTAAAGATAATGTGGTATTGTGAGAAGATGCTGTGTACATTAATTAGATGAGAATTATCATATAACAGTGCCATCATTTCTGGTCTAATCTAACAAGTATATGTTGAATTGGTGGAGATTTATAGCATCCTCTCTTAATTCCTTACTACATATATAGATATCTAACTACATATACAGATATCTTACTACATATATAGATATCTAACTACATATACAGATATCTTACTACATATATAGATATCTAACTACATATACAGATATCTAACTACATATACAGATATCTAACTACATATATAGATATCTAACTACATATATAG
>OZ024747.1:3769070-3771570 GCA_964016885.1 Eledone cirrhosa
CATAGCTGCTTGGATTTAAAGGAAATGGAAAAGGGTCTTTGGAATTGCCTTCTATGTTGGCATCAAAGAGTTTCTCTGTTGGTGGGAACAGCTGACTGCTTGAAGTATGTTCTTCAATAATGACGTTGTATTCATCTATACATATATATTCATTGTATATATGTTGTATACATATATATTCTTATATCGTATATACATATATATTTATATGCTGTATATATGTTGTATACATGTATATTTATATATCGTATATATGTTGTATATATGTTGTATACATGTATATTTATATGTTGTATACATATATATTCATATATCGTATATATGTTGTATACATGTATATTTATATGTTGTATATATGTTGTATACATATATATTTATATGTTGTATATATGTTGTATATACATGTATATTTATATGCTGTATATACATGTATATTTATATGTTGTATATATGTTGTATACATGTATATTCATATATCGTATATATGTTGTATACATGTATATTTATATGTTGTATATATGTTGTATACATATATATTCATATATCGTATATATGTTGTATACATGTATATTTATATGTTGTATATATGTTGTATACATATATATTCATATATCGTATATATGTTGTATACATGTATATTTATATGTTGTATATATGTTGTATACATATATATTCATATATCGTATATATGTTGTATACATGTATATTTATATGTTGTATATATGTTGTATACATATATATTCATATATCGTATATATGTTGTATACATGTATATTTATATGTTGTATACATATATATTCATATATCGTATATATGTTGTATACATGTATATTTATATGTTGTATATATGTTGTATACATGTATATTTATATGCTGTATATACATGTATATTTATATGTTGTATATATGTTGTATACATATATATTTATATGTTGTATACATGTATACATATATATTCATATATTGTATATATGTTGTATACATGTATATTTATATGTTGTATACATGTATATTTATATGTTGTATATACATGTATATTTATATGTTGTATATACATGTATATTTATATGTTGTATATATGTTGTATACATGTATATTTATATGTTGTATACATGTATATTTATATGCTGTATATATATGTTGTATACATGTATATTTATATATAGCATAGCTTCTGTAACTGATGTGTGATTAATGAAAGTCTAAAGTATGCTGGAAGCTCAATGAATGAATGCGAAATATTGATATGTCATACACATGAGTCAATTGAAAGGTGAAAGCATTGCCCAATATGTTATGAAGCAGATCTAACGATATTGCCATGCATGGTACATATCATCATCATCATCATTGTACGTCCACTTTTCCCTGCTTGCAAGGGTGGGACGTATATATACACATATGTATGTATGTATATATATAAGTCGATTAACAAGATCCCAGACCTCATTAACAAGTGTGGTGGAGCTCATCAAATCAGACCGAGGAAAAATATTTCCATCAGTCTTTCCAATTGCTAATACTAGTCGCAACTCCAGGTAGACAGAACAACGTGAAATAAAGTGTCTTGCTCAAGGACTTAACACATCGCCCATTCTGGGAATCGAACTCGCAACCTCACGATTGCAAATCCAATTCTGTAACCACACAGCCACGTGCCTTCAGACACACATGCACACATACACACACACATATATACACACACACATATATACACACACACATACACACACACATATATGCACACACATATATACACACACATATGTACACACACTTATATACACACACATATATACACACATATATACACACATATACACACACACATATATACACACACTTATATACACACACATATATACACACACATATATACACACATATATATACACACACATATATACACACACATATATATACACAAACATATATAGAGAGTGAGTGAGGGAGAGAGAAATATAGAGACCCATAGAATAATTTTTACATCAACAGTTATTTAAAAACTCTAACTTTTTCACTTAGGAATCAATGATGGTTTTATGATTGTTTAACTCGAGAAGTTGTACTTAAATACTAATCATGTCTGCCATTTAAAAACAAATTCTACATCAGACAAGACTTTTTTTTCTTTTCTATGGAGACGTGGTATATTAGAAAATTCTTTATTTTCTCTTCATTTTTCTTTGTTAACTTTATTCTTTAGCCCCCCCCCTCTCTCTCTCTCTCTTTTCTATTCTTATCTGATAGCCAATATCTCTACCATCCCCCTCACACTACTACCAATGCTTGTAAACAAAATCTATGCCACTTCTACTATCACTACAGAAAAACCTCACTCCCACCCTCATTCATTACCATTACCTCACCACTAATAATGCCATTACAACCACCAACACCTCCAATATCAATATTACTGTTAACACCAACACTACACTTACAATATACCAACATCACTACACTACAATATACCAACAACACCAGCACTACACTTACAATA
>OZ024747.1:3779070-3814070 GCA_964016885.1 Eledone cirrhosa
GATATATACACTATATATATATATATACACCACACATATATACAGATATATACACTATATATATATACACCACACATATATACAGATATATACACTATATATATATATATACACCACACATATATACAGATATATACACTATATATATATACACCACACATATATACAGATATATACACTATATATATATACACCACACATATATACAGATATATACACTATATATATATACACCACACATATATACAGATATATACACTATATATATATATATACACCACACATATATACAGATATATACACTATATATATATATATACACCACACATATATACAGATATATACACTATATATATATATATACACCACACATATATACAGATATATACACTATATATATATACACCACACATATTCAGATATATACACTATATATATACACCACATATATATACAGATATATCAAAACACCCCCCCGTCCCACCACCTCCACCCCATCCACACCGCCCCTTTCAATGTACAGTTATGTTGGTCCCACAACATCCAGGCCGAAACAAATGAGATCGTGTAGGTGTCACGACAAAAACCTCCCAGCCCCACACTGTAAATGTGGTTGGTGTTAGGAAGGGCATCCAGCTGTAGAAAACCCGCCAGACAGTCCACGCTGTAATGTGGCCGTGTAGGCAACACGGTAAAAACCTCCCAGCCCCACACTGTAAATGTGGTTGGTGTTAGGAAGGGCATCCAGCTGTAGAAAACCCGCCAGACAGTCCACGCTGTAATGTGGCCGTGTAGGCAACACGGTAAAAACCTCCCAGCCCCACACTGTAAATGTGGTTGGTGTTAGGAAGGGCATCCAACTGTAGAAAACCTGCCAGACAGTCCTATGCGAGCAAGACAACCACTCTTGCCTCAAGTGGGAAAACCCCACGTCCAAACCCATGCAAGCGTGGAACACGGACGCTAAACCTGATGATGATGATGATGATGATGATGATGATATATACACTATATATATAGAGAGACAGAGCCTGGGTGAAAGAGAGAGAGATAAGAGAGACAGAGGCTGGGTGAAAGAGAGAGAGATAAGAGACACAGAGGCTGGGTGAAAGAGAGAGAGAGATAAGAGAGACAGAGGCTGGGTGAAAGAGAGAGAGATAAGAGAGACAGAGGCTGGGTGAAAGAGAGAGAGAGATAAGAGAGACAGAGACTGGGTGAAAGAGAGAGAGATAAGAGAGACAGAGACTGAGTGAAAGAGAGAGAGATAAGAGAGACAGAGGCTGGGTGAAAGAGAGAGAGATAAGAGAGACAGAGGCTGGGTGAAAGAGAGAGAGAAAAGAGAGACAGAGACTGGGTGAAAGAGAGAGAGATAAGAGAGACAGAGAGTGAGTGAAAGAGAGAGACAGAGACTGGGTGAAAGAGAGAGAGATAAGAGAGACAGAGACTAAGTGAAAGAGAGAGACAGAGACTGGGTGAAAGAGAGAGAGATAAGAGAGACAGAGACTGAGTGAAAGAGAGAGACAGAGACTGGGTGAAAGAGAGAGAGATAAGAGAGACAGAGACTGAGTGAAAGAGAGAGACAGAGACTGGGTGAAAGAGAGAGAGATAAGAGAGACAGAGACTGGGTGAAAGAGAGAGAGATAAGAGAGACAGAGACTGAGTGAAAGAGAGAGACAGAGACTGGGTGAAAGAGAGAGAGATAAGAGAGACAGAGACTGAGTGAAAGAGAGAGACAGAGACTGGGTGAAAGAGAGAGAGATAAGAGAGACAGAGACTGAGTGAAAGAGAGAGACAGAGGCTGAGTGAAAGAGAGAGAGAACATCAACACTTATTTACTTATTTATTTAACTTAGTTAAAACAGTTTTAATTCCCATTCCTAACTCTTCTTGTTTTACTTCCAAATTATTTTTCTGTCTGCTTCACTCCCCCTCTCTCTTTATTTATCACCTTCTTCCTTCCTCTCTATTTATCTTCCACTCTCTATCCTCTCCCCTTCCTATCTGCCTCTCTCTCTTTCTGCCTCTCACCCTCTCTCTCGTTCTGCCTCTCACCCTCTCTCTCGTTCTGCCTCACCCCCTCTCTCTTGTTCTGTCTCTCACCCTCTCTCTCTTTCTGCCTCTCACCCTCTCTCCCTTTCTGCCTCTCCCCCTCTCTCCCTTTCTGCCTCTCTCCCTTTCTCACGTTCTGCCTCTCACCCTCTCTCTCGTTCTACCTCTCACCCTCTCTCTCTTTCTGCCTCTCACTCTCTCTCTTCTGCCTCTCCCCCTCTCTCATTCTCATATTTGCTGTTCCTCATTCTTTTATTTTTTCATTTAATTATTTATATTTTTATTTTTATTTTTTATTTCATTTCTTTTGTTTAGAGAGAGAAAGAGAGAGAGAGAGAGAGAGAGAGAGAGAGAGAGAGAGAAAGAGAAAGGGAGAGATAGAAAGCGAGAGAGAGAGAGAGAGAGAGAGAGAGAGGGGGGGGCGAGAGAGTCTGGAACATTCCTGTTTAGAATAAAACAAACCAAATATTGTTTCTCAGAAGTGACAAACAATCCCAACATAAAACATTAACACCAACTTAATATCATGGAATATCATGATTCCAGTCTTTTTCTATCATTTCCAACCTTTAAAGTTATTTGGCAGACATGTAAAAAGAAGAAAACACAAAAAGATAAGAAAGAAGAAGTTGAAATTTTTTCAAAAGTAGTTAGAATACATGTTTTGTTACATATGTAACCCATCCCTCCATCAAAACTATTTAAACAACTCTTTTCTTTGACTCCAAGAACACGATCACTCATATATTTATTGATTAATTTATAGATTTTTAGTTTCAGATAATGAAAAAATATATATGTTTTTAAATATTTTCATTTTTTTGTTGTTGTCATGTTAACATAAAATCAAACAAAAACACGACACAACAACTGAAAAGTTCCCTTTATTAAAGCACATTTTGTTTTCTAGGCCCTATGATAGGTTTCATATATATCATGGTGTTCTTTTTTGAGGCAATGTTTTATGACTGAATGCCATTCCTGGGGCCAATCCTTCTTACTGCCTGTTAGAACACACCGGAATATACTGTACCTTTTACACTCCAGACACAAACAACATGTAATAAACTTAGGAAGATACTGTACCTATTACACTTCAGATACACACAGCATGTATTGCACTTGGGAATATGTTGTAATTAAATGCTACAAAGGATTTGCTCCATCACAAACCTGTAATCAAAGATATTCTAGTCATGGCCACACTATTAATTTAGGGATATATCTAGGACCATATAATCTAATGTCTCCTTACCTTATTTAAAATGGAAAGGTGTGGCTCAGAGATTTAGCAAATTGAGCAATCATGTAAGGGGTCTCACACTGTCTACCAGAAGATGTTGTGATAATTTAACTCCAGATCAGTCTTGATAAAGTAGATCTATGTTCAAAAACATACAAGCCTGACTGGGTCCTATGTTAGCTGCCAGAAAACCTTATTGTTTATATCCAGCTCAACCTTGATAAAGTAGACTTATGAACAAAGCCTGGCTGGGTACCATGTTAGCTGCCAGAAAATGTAGTTTAACTCTAGCTCAGCCATGATAAAGTAGATTTATGATCAAATCCTAGCTGCGTCCCATGTTAGCTGCTAGATGTTGTGGTAGTTTAAACTCTAGCTCAACCTTAACAAAGTAGACTTATGCTTCTTCCTTGTTTTGTTTTATTCAGCCATAAAGTAACCATGACTACATTATTCAATATGTCCTTCCATTTTGAAGATAGTAAGGTGTGAATTGAAGTAGTTTTAATTGTTGTTTTTAGCAAGTCAAGTAAATCATGTTAAAACCCTCTCATTGGCTTCTCTCAGAAGATGTAGTGTCTAACAATGACAACAGTTAAGCAAACAACCATATTATGTTGACAAATCTTATCTACAAACATATAAAGCTGACATAACTTATTTGAGCTTTCAATCTCTAAGTTATGGCTCCAGTGTCTTATCCACGTGGACATGTTGGATCTATATGAAATCAATACTGTACAGGAAACGCATAGGAGTAAATAAGGGCATTTTAGTCAAACAAAAGCATTTATTTCTACTGTACTAAATGCACTCATACAGTTCTGTAGCATCTAATCCTTTATAAAGATTGTACATACATACATATACACACATACACACATATACACACACATATACATACACACACACACATATATATACACATACACATACATACACACATACACACATATACACACATACACACACACACACATACACATACATACACACATATACACATATACATTTACACACATACACATACATACATATACGCACATACACATACATACACACATATACACATATACATTTACACACATACACATGCATACACACATATACACATATACATACACACACGCTCATACATACACACGCATATGCATACATACATGCTCACATATATATATATATACACACACATATATATATATATAAAAATAAATATAAAGAATTTATTGATTATACATATAAGTATGTATGTAGATTATGTGTATGTATGTACAGACCAAATATATATGTATATGTGTATGTGCATATATGTGTGTATGTATGGATCATATATATATATATATGTGTGTGTGTGCGTGTGTATGTATTATTGGAGGTCTTTATGTAAAATCATTACATAGAAATAATCAAACATTAACTGAATGAGCACTCAATACATATGAGAAGATTATAGATTTTATTTTTCAAAGAAAAATGTAGCAGTGACTTTGAAGTTGTGTATATAATGAGAATCACAACTCTCTCTCTCTCTCTCTCTCTCTCTCTCTCTCTCTCTCTCTCTCTCTCTCTCTCTCTCTTTCACTCTCTCTCTAACTCTCTCTCTGTCTCTCTATCTATCTCTGTCTGTCTTTCCGTCTGTCTCTTTCTATATATATATACACCCACACGCATGCACTCATGCACACACACATACACACACATACACACACATACACAAACACACACCCACACACAAACACACACACACACACACCACACACACACACACACACACACACACACACACATGTATATATTCTGCTCTAATGGATCTACAGAAGTAACAAAAATTGTTTTTGTTGTATTTTTCCAACCGAATCTTTGGTCATTGTCGACTCAATCAAGACAGCTTGATCGGGACGAGTCAGTAAGAGAAGGAATAAGGATTAGAATTTACAACAGATACAACAGAAGCTTAAATAGCTCCTTCTTACACTGTGTTGACAATCAAAAAGGATTATTCCTCTGTAGAGAATCGCACGTTGTGATGTGATTAATGTCAGCGCTCACAGCTATTTGACAGTAAGAATCTAAGAACTGATCAGGAAATTGTGGATCCTAGATATGAGATTCATGGGTCGACATGTATGTTAAGGATATGCAGAAACATCACAAGAAAAAGTACTCAGTCCACACTGTAAAGTGGTCATGTAGGTGTCACGACAAAAAGTACTCAGTCCACACTGTATAGTGGTCATGTAGGTGTCACGACAAAAAGTACTCAGTCCACACTGTAAAGTGGTCGTGTAGGTGTCACGACAAAAAGTACCCAATCCACACTGTATAGTGGTCGTGTAGGTGTCACGACAAAAAGTACCCAATCCACACTGTAAAGTGGTCGTGTAGGTGTCACGACAAAAAGTACCCAGTCCACACTGTAAAGTGGTCGTGTAGGTGTCACAACAAAAAGTACCCAGTCATCGCTGTAAATGTGATTGGCATTAGGAAGGGCATCCAACCATAGAAACCAACTCAGATATAGTTCTATATGAGCAAGACACGGTCACCTGACCTGACTGGCCTCTAATGGGACAACCTATCTAACCCATGCTAGCATGGAAAATGGACGTTAAATGATGATGATCATCATCATCATTCACTATTTAAACAGTGGTTTAGAAAAGGTCATTGGCCAAAATAGAGTTCCTCTGAAAGGTTTTTGGCTAATGTTACTCAATAGCTTGTGTGACTCAGAGATGAGGGAGTCATTCTTGGTAGATCCAATAATTCTCTGTGTCAAGAGATCACAGCTTTGTACCATGGACATATATGTGGTTAGAATGTCTAAGGAAGGAATCAATGTCAACCAGCAGGAGAACAAGAGGTAGACTATGAGTATCATGTTTAGATAATAATAATGGTTTCTACTTTTGGCACAAGGCCATCAATTACCCAGTACATTACTGGTACTTTATTTTATCGACCCCGTAAGGATGAAAGGCAAAGTGAACCTCGGCGGGATTTGAACTCAGACCGCAAAGGGACGTAACTATGCTGGAAAGCATGGTGTCCGACCCTCTATCTATACTGCCAATCTACCGAATAACAAAATAGTTTTAAAGTTTGTTAAAGCAATTCCTTACACACTCTCACACATGCATATATATATATGTATATATATATATATATGTACACACAGACACATGCACATATACATATACATACATATATATATATATATATATATATATATATACATACATATATATACATATATATACATATATGTATATACATATGGGTGATGTGTTGTTTCCTTGAGCAAGACACTTTATTTCACATTGCTCCAGTTTACTCAGCTGTAGAAATGAGATGATAGGGACTGGGGGTCCCTATCATTCCACTGCAAAGTGGTCGTGGAGGTGCCACGGCAAAAAAGCACACAGCACTCACTGTAGATGAGGTTGGTGTTAGGAAGGGCATCCAGCTGTAGAAAACAAGCCAGAATCAGTTCCCGTCCCACCCTTGCAAGCAGGGAAAAAGCGGACTTAAAATGAAATGATGATGATGATGATGATATAATATATGTATATGTGTGTGTATGTGTTTATATAAGTGTGTGTATCTATTGAACTTACGTGACAAAAGCCAATTTCCACTTTGTTCAAAGTTTTGATCTTTTATTTATTCCATTCCATCTGTGATTCTCAATCTGTGACATCATTACAGAAACTCTATCAATTTCTCAAAACTCTTCTTTCCTTACATGATGCAATTCCTCTCTATTTCTCACATATATCAAACTTTCCTTCTCTCTCTCTCTCTCTCTATATATATATATATATATATATATATGTGTGTGTGTGTATAGATTTATACACATATATATATATGTGTGTGTATATATATGTATATACACATACACACACATATATATGTATACACACACACACACACACATATATATATATATACACCTTTCTGTCCATCTATCTATCTTTTCACTCACTGATTTTCTTTTTCTTTTGTTTTTGTATTCTTTCTTTATTTCTTCAATTATTATTTGTGGGGGTGTGTTCGCATGCACGCAACCTTGTGTGTCTGTGTGTGTGTGTCTGTGTGTATGTGTGTATGTGTGTCTGTGTGTGTGCGTGTGTGTGTGAGGCTAAATATAATTTTACCTTTTAAATAGATCCCCCCCCCCTCACCTCACACACATCGGTTTTTTGGGGGGTTTTTCCATCAAAACAAACTGAGAAAGCAAAAGTTTCTAATCAATGAAAGCAGAGAGAAATGTTATTGGATGTATGTAGTTCCTTCCAGTTATAGAGATACAACAAGCAGACTGGTGCAGTAGACATCCTCATACATGGACTGGTGTACCTTTAGTTACTGCTGCTTGGGGCAGTCCTTAAGATCTCACTCCACATTAACACACGAGCAAGACACGGTCACCTAATCTGACTTGTCTCACTATGGGACAACTCGTCCAACCCATGCTAGCATTGATAAATGGACATCAAATGATGATGATGATGATGACGATGATGATGACAGGGCCAGATTAAGTCCTTTTGAGGTCCTAAGAACTTAAAAGACTATGTCCCCCCCCCCATCCTATATAACAATTCTTGAAACATTTTTTTTTCTTTTCTGGAATGAGAAATACATTTAATTTGAATAAAATAATGCTGCTCTTCTCTTGATGCCCTGAACATGTATTTATTTTGCTAAACACTTTAACATTTACATTACTCTATATATACTATTGTATTTTCACAGTAAAGGGTTTATTATCATAATTATCCCAAATGATATTGAATCTACGAGATTTTGATATTATTTATTTTGAGAACAATATCTTAACATAAGTATAAGTAGACAATTACAGCCGGTTTGAACAGAAAGAAGTGAGAGTATTCTGGCTGGATATGGCTGTTAAAAGGTTAATGGTTAATTCCAACCCTGAAAACACAGACAGACACAGATATAGAGAGAAACAGCTACACATTTAACTATTATTTCTGGCAGTCACCCAACTATACAGAGAGTCCATTTGGAATAAGGGATTGGCAGTATCGGTAGAGGGTCGGATACCATGCTTTGCAGCATAGAGTTATGGCTCTTTATGGTATGAGTTCAAATCCCGCCGAGGTTAACTTTGCCTTTCATCCTTACGGGGTCGATAAAATAAAGTACCAGTAATGTACTGGGATAATTACCGGCCTTGAGCCAAAAGTATAAATAATTATTGGTCTGGGTTATATAAAAATTAAAATGATGTAAAAAGTGAATTTAGATAATTATAATAATTGTTTCTACTTTTGGCACAAGGCCAGCAATTATCCAGTGTATTACTGGTACTTTATTTTATCGACCCCGTAAGGATGAAAGGCAAAGTTAACCTCGGCGGGATTTGAACTCAGAATGGCAAGGGCCGTAACTCTATGCCGCAAAGCATGGCGTCCGACCCTCTACTGATACTGCCAATCCACTGCCCTAGATAATTATAATAATGGTTTCTGAGTAAGAAATATTTTTGGTTGAGTATTGTTTTTAAGGAATGTTATTGTTTCTTTGATATTGTCATTCTGAAGAGGTTGTAATCTTTTATTTTTACCTTTTTCTTTACAGAATTTCTATATCGGCTTACCTAACAGCAATCAGAGAAGAGAAAAATGCTTGTGGCAGTGTGCATGTTCCTGTTGCTTGTAGATACATCAGTTGGTGTTGACCATATTTATCATGTAGAAGAGGACCAGGTTCCTGGGACATTTCTTGGAGACATTGCTGCTGATACACAAACAATGGGTATTGTACCGTTCCAGGAGAAGAGTCGTATTTGGTTCAGTACACTCCAACAAGATGAAAAGATTAGTTCACAGCTGTTCAATGTCTCAAAATCTGGGAAATTGTACACTGCCAAAACTTTGGATGCCGAAGCTCTCTGTAAGTATAATACAGAGTGTTTCCAGATGGTCGATGTTGCCGTCCGTAATAAAGAATCTTTTGTAAAAATTCTTGAAATAAAAATAATCTTAGAAGATGTTAATGATAACCAGCCAGAGTTTCCTGAGAGACAAATCAATTTACAATTCTCTGAAACTGATGGGAAAGGAACAGCAAAGTTTATACCTAATGCAATCGATAAAGATGTAGGTGTTTTAAATTCAAAAATATCCTACCACTTAAAGAAGAATATAAATGATCCATTTATCTTATCAGTAACCAAAAAGGTTGATGGCACTGACAGTCTAGAGATTATTCTCCAAGACAAATTAAACCGAGAAGTAAATGACCATTATAAAGAACAAATTATTGCTAGAGATGAAGGATTTCCAACAAAGCAAGGATTTCTAGAAATTAATATATCAGTTACAGATGTCAATGATAATTTACCAGTATTTAGTCAAAATCGTTATAATGTTTCTTTTAATAATGGCTTTGATAGATCTCAACCAATTATAACATTATCAGCTTCTGATCTTGATTCAGGCAATAATGGAAAAATCTCATATTGTTTCAGTTCAAAAACATCATCTCTAGCTAAATCTTTCTTTCAATTAGACAAACAAACTGGAGATATCTATGTTATAAAAGACGTTTCATCAGGTTCTAAAAATATGTTCAAATTATTTGTGAAAGCCACTGATGGTGGGAATCCACCTTCAAGCTCAACAGCAGTTGTGTTGGTTTATGTAAACAACAACCAAAACAATGCTCCGGTTATTGACTTAAACTTCATCTCAAAATCAGCTGAAAACAAAGTCGCCATTTCTGAAGGTGTTAAAATAGGCAGCTTTATTGCTTTCATGAAAATCACAGATAATGATATTGGAGAAAATGGAAATGTTAGCTGCGACCTCAACAATAATAAATTTCAGCTTAAGAGTTTAGGTCGAAAGAAATACAAAGTGGTTATAATGAAACAAATTGACAAAGAGAAAAGCAACCATATTGATCTGGCTGTTAGTTGTCAGGACAATGGATCACCACCATTGAAAACTGTTAGAAAGTTCTCAATTCAAGTACTTGATGTCAACGATGTACAGCCACATTTCACTAAAGATGCATTTAAATTTCTTACTTATGAAAATGAAGAAGCCAATTTTCCTGTGGGCTATATTAATGCAACCGACCCTGATTTAGGACTTGGCGGTCAGTTAACCTACTCTTTGATTGGTCACAGCAAAGGTCTCCTTCTTCCATTTGAAATATCTGACTTTGGATTTATTTCAACTACTCAGCCACTGGACAGAGAACAGCAAGATGTTTTCAAGTTCAAAGTTTTAGTCAAAGACAATGGTATACCGTCACTCAACAGCACAGCCGTAGTTGTTGTTGAAGTAATGGATAAAAATGATAACACTCCTTACTTTACATTTCCTAGTGTTAACCCTTTCAATCTAGATGTCCATTACCATCCTCAGAGTAAGAGTGATATTACAACATTAAGAGCTTCTGATAGAGATAGCCATGTAAATTCATTTCTTAGCTATGAAATATTTGGAGGCAATGATAAACAATTATTTACAGTCAACCCTTACACGGGGATTTTATCTTTCTCTCGTACAGTTTACCAAAATGATGCTGGATCATATAATCTAAAATTAGCTGTCAAAGACAATGGTACACCAGTTTTATCAGCCACAACTACATTGTCTTTGACACTAACTGTTAGTAATACAACAGCCAGAATGTACACAGCTGAGGACACAGAATCAGACAACAGAATACATATTAATTTGATGATTATTATAGTAGTAGCAGCAGTGATAGTTTCTGTTGCTATTGTAGTTTCTGTGACTGTATGCATTGTAAGAAGAAATCACAACAGAGATATTCTATATACTGATGGAATAGACCAAAGCAGTAAATTTATAGGTGATAGAGGAGAGTCCGAATATATGTGTCAACAAATGACACCTCAGAATGATGGACAAGTCATAATGGTGACACATCCAGGGATTCATCCCGCAACCGTCTTAAGAAGAGAAGCTCATTCAGATAATACCTGGAAAAGTTCATCTTTACGACGTCAACAGCAGCAACAGCAACAACAACAGCATCCAGATATAAGTCAAGGAACTTATCAGGTATGTAAAGACATTCTTACTTTCATCTAATATTAAGGTTTACTGATATTTAAATGTATATCACAGATTTATTATCATTGCTGTGGATTGGCATTCAAATTATACATTTAACTTCGAGCAGGCCAGCAGACAGGGTTACTGGAAGCTAAACACATCCTTCCAAGTGTGGAAAGATTTAAGTGAACTAGTTAAGTGGGAACTGATGGAGGCCATAGTCAACAACAGGCAGTGAGTTTCACTAAAAAGAAAAAGGAAAATTGCATCACTTTAGCAAAGAAATAATCATGGAGAATAGTAAGATAGGGAAAGAGCTAGTGAATCACTCAGAAAGGGTTAAGAGAAGAGTCCTTGCAAACAAAATACCATCTAGTCACAAGAATGGCCCTTGGTTATTTCTTTAATGCAAAACATGAAGGAATCCTATAAAAGCATGGTCACCCAGAGCAACTCGGGTATTCTCTGACATACAGACTCATGTTGAAAGTAGAATCAGCTACTTTTGTCATTTTTGCCATAGTCACCCATCTTTTATAAAATTCACTTGAAGAGAGCACCCCTCTTTCTAAGAGAGTGCCTCTCTTTCTAAGAGAGCGCCTCTCTTTCCACTTTCTGGAACAAATATCACAGAGTATTCTGTTAAGAACTCTAACAATTCTGCCAATGCACCATCCTGGGATGATATTTTATTTTATCAACCATTAAAAGATGTAAGTTAAAATTTACTCCAGTGAGATTTGAACTCAGAACACACAGAGCTGGAACAAACATTGCAGCATTTTGTCCTACACTCTAATAACTCTGCTAATTCTTCACTTTGTTAATCAGATTCTGTATCAGAATACCTTTTAATTTATATTCTCCCACGTATTCAATAGAATTTTGAATCACCAGAATTTCCATATTTTTTCAGCTAGATTCAACCATTCTTTCTTATAGGAAGCATTATGAAAAAAAAAAATGTTGGATTATATTTTCTGCTATGGCTGACAGGAAAGGCCATAGCTGCCTTGTAGGCTCCTGATTATACTAATTATCTCACACAGATTTCACACTCCCACCTTTTCCTATCTTTCTGTCATGAATATTTGCTGCATGACTATTGAAATTCAAAATAGCATAACTGTGTCATTATTAGAGAGTGTTGCATTGCTGTTGGCCAGTTTCCTAAATAAAGCAAAATGTTACTTCCTTTTTTTTCAGTCACAGAGAATTTTTGAATTTTAAAAATGGTAAAAATTATTACTATTGTTATAAATATCACCAGTTAATATCATCATTGCCTCCCTCATCATTACTATCATTGTTATCATTAGTCTTATTTTCATTGTGTTGTCACTGTATTACTGAGCACAGTAATATGTGCCTTGGGTATGTGCAGAGTTGGGGTTCTTTTTGTGTTGTTGCTTCTATTGTATTGAAAGTACTCTCCATAATATGTATGCAATGCTTAGTCTTGCTGTTTTGGTTATGTATCTGTCTATGTGTTGATGTTTTTTATCATTCCTAGAACACATTATTATAGGGTTTGTTTTTGTCTTTATCATCTACATTTGGGTTATTTCTAGATATTTATATTTGGATAATTTTTTCCTTTTATTGAAAGATATATTGTTATCTGTGTGGACTGGTGTGTCAGAAGGCATTTCTTTTTTTATGGATTTTTACTACAATATCTGTTTGATTGGCTTTGATCTCTGTCTGCGTTACACATGTGTTAGAATACATGGGGGGAGGATGTACATATATATTATACCTATATATGTATAGGTATAATGAAGACATCACACAACACTGACCAATTTCTGCAAACTTAGTCATCCAAATTTACCTGTGTATATCTTTGAATTTACTTGAAATATCTATGGTAAAGAGATACACTAGCGGTATATAGACATGTCTGTCATTTTCTGTTTGATATAATCTTCCTCTCTCTCTCCTCCTCTACCAGAAAAGTATTCTTCAAATTCTTCTTTAGCCCAAACAACAGTTTAACTAGGTTTTTATTACTGATCCAACTCCCTACTGGGTAGGCACTTCTTTGTGAGAGACTTCCAGCCTCTCATTTGCTAATTTCTTTATCTTCCCTCTCTTTATTTTCTCACTGTCCCTGAGAGTTTCTTACATTTTGCCAGTCCCCACTTCCATGTAATTGTTGAGAGATAATTGAATAGTATTACTGCTCATAGTCTATGGTCCGCCCTGTTCCGGAGAGGGAGATATGTCATGAGTAAGTGGTAAATAGTTCTGTAGATACAGATAAAAGAGGGAATTATAAAGATGAATCCACTTGAATTAGCAAAGGAATATTTCAAGGGGACTCCTCATCTCCACTCTTTTTCTTGTCTAATATTGATGCTATCAACTGAGATACTAAACATGACTAGACATGAACACAAATACTACAGCAATAAAACCAATCGCCTCTTGTATATAGATGATCTCAAGCTGTACACTGTAAATGATAAATAATTAGAAACCTCACTGCTGACAATACATGGATTTACAAGAAAAATAAATATGAAATTTGGTTTTTTTTAAATATACCAAGGTAAACCAAACCTAAAGAAAGGAAAACTAGTTAAAAACACTAATATCACGTTAGATAAAAGAAACTGAGATAACAGAATTAGATCAAACACAGACATACAAATACTTAGAAATCAATTAACTAGACAGTATCAGACATACACAAATGAAAAAATGAAAAGATTAGAAACAAATACTTAGATACATTAGATTACTACTTAAAATAGATATAAAGACAACGAATAAGATAGCAGTTGTGACAGTAATATGGTAGAGTTTTAGTATTCTTAACCAGACACTAAACAAACTAATTTGACTAGACAGAAAAAAACAAGAAAATTGATGACTGCATCTAGAATACTCCATCGTTGTGATCAATAAAGAAAAGGCTTTACAGCATAGAGTTATGGTTTAACTGTAGACTAAATGCTAACTTCCTCTCTCTCACTCTCTATCCTTCTCTGTGAGAAATCTACTATGTTCACACCTGGAGAGGGTTGAGCTCTGTCAGGCTTAAAATGTCCTAGAAATGCTGTATGCCAATGCAGCACCTCTATGACTCCCTCATGAGTTATTTGACCAGGGTGGATTGGCAGTATCGGTAGACGGTTGGACGCCATGGTTTGAGGGCAAAGATTTACAGCCCTTTATGGTCTGAGTTCAAATCCCTCCGAGGTTAACTTTGCCTTTCATCCTTACAGGATCGATAACATAAAGTACCAGTAATGCACTGGGATAATTGCTGGCCTTGTGCCAAAAGTAGAAATAATAATTATTATTATCATTGTTACAACTTTCTATTGGGAATTTTTTTTAGTTTTAAATGTTCCTTTTTTTAGTTTTTGTTATAACTTTTTTACACACTAAAACGCACACTTTATCATACTGTACCATCTTTAATGTTTTCTTAATGTGAGCCCTGTGTAGATAATAAAGAAATTGTTATTATTATCATTTGGGAAGAGGGGAATGTTGATTAAATCGACCCCAGTGCATTACTGGTACTTTATTTTATTAATCCTGTAAGGATGAAAGTCAAATCTAACCTCGGCAGGATTTGAACTCAGAACGTAATGGGCTATAACTCTATGCTGCCAACTGTATGCTGTAACTACTGTTACTGCCAACCCACCACCCTCTAATATAATAACAATAATAATGGTTTCTACTCTAGGCACAAGGTCAGCAATTTTGGGGGAGGGGAAAGTCGATTAGATTGACCCCAGTGTATGACTGGTACTTTATTTTATCAACCCTGCAAGGATGAAAGACAAAGTTAACCTTGGCGAGATTTGAACTTAGAACGTAATAGGCCATAACTCTATGCTGCTAATCATGTTGTCTGACACTCTACTGCTACTACCAACCCACCACCATCTAATATAACAATAATAATAATAACATGCCACATTATTTTCTGGTTCCTTTTTTCCACATTTTTCCTCCACATAATAATTACCAGCTAATGTATTCCTCTCTTTTATATCTTTCAAAACATAGCTCTTAACAGCTGTAACAGACAAGTGGTTCAGGTTTTTTAGTTGTGTGCAATTTCCATAAAACTGGCGACACTTTTTGGGAAAAAATTGACACCACATTGGGGGATTTTTTTGCTATCTTTTTAATTTTTAATTTAGAAAAAATTTATTTATTTGTTTTCACACAAGCATTAAAAAATGTTGAGATTGAGAAGATAGTAAATATCCATTTATAGCAGGCTAAATGTTAACAGTTTTCTTTAGTGTCCTGAACAACGAAATCCTTGATAATAATCAATTTATGTGATATTGGGAGGGGGTTGTATTTTTTATTATTATTTATAATTTAGTCGTTATTTTTGACTGATTTAAATTTAAAATGGAGAAAAAATTTGTCGAATGAAAATTGAAATAAAAATTGTATTTGAATAATACCTGCTGTCACCACTTTAGTTCCACCACTTAAAGCTATGTCAGAAACAAAATATTGTTTTAGGGAATAAAATTGATTTCTTTCAAAGAATACTTATTACACAATGCTTCTTTTTCTGTTTTACCTTGTTTTTTAAATTAACGAAAAAAACAAAAAAATTCCGGCTTATGTGATGCAGGATGGGGGAAGTTCTAGTTTGTTGAATATATTACTGATAATTATTTGAGCCATTAATAGAGCCTTAACATGGCCAATCACTTTCATAGAAATAGCAGATAAAGAATAAAATCTCTCGCTGCCTCTCTAATTCTCTCTAATTCAGTCACAAATGACCATGGGTTTTGCACCTAGAAAGTTCGCCATCGCGGCACAAAGTCTGGGCAAAGTGTCTTTTGTGGAAGACCAGCAGTCACTCATTGTATACTAGTCTCCTCTCTCCATGCCACTGATGTTGTTCAAGGGAAAGGCAATGGCTGATACAGCTTAACACCAATGACTTTGCAACTCATTTCTACATCTGAGTAAACTGGAGGAATGTGAAATAAATTAGGTGTATTTTATAATGCTCAACTACTGAAAAGAAAGTCTGAGTTATAACTAATGGAACTCTTCTGTTGGCACCAGCTTTCATTAAGAGTGACGACTCTTCTAGAGAGGTTACCTTTCCTGACACTCTGGTATCCACATCTCCGTCCCTTTACAATACAATATTAATTTCATACTAAGGCAGAAAGGCATACATAATTTTATATTCCAATATACTGAAATGAGATGATGAGAACCATAAGTTGTAAATGTATATATGTATATATATATATATATATATATATATATATATATATATATATATATATATATATGTATATATAAATATATATATATATATACGTATATATGTGTGTGGATATCTATACTTATATATATATATAAGTGTATATATATACACATATGTATACATGTATATATATATGTACATATATATATATATATATATATATAAGAACATATATACACACACACACACACATATATATATGAGTGTGTGTGTGTGTGTGTATATTAAAATGAAGCGATGGATAATGAAACTAGATTAGAATCTCAGAGCTTTCATTAGAATTAAATGCAAAAATGGTTTGAGGATAACTTGTCAATTTTCAGGATACCATAAAAATTTTCCATGCAATATATACTCCTTCCCCCATTTTTTAAAATAAATGTGTTTCTCACTATTAACACAATTTTTTCACTTTTTCTGGGTATTTCTGTTAAATCCCATCTCTCCTATCTCAAATAATTTATTCTTTTACTCACCAACTTAAATCAATGTTTGTTATTTTTACTTTATTTTATTTTAAAAAAAGTTTTTGCTTTGAGGGACTTCTTTTTTTTTTATAAAAAATCTCAGTGGATGTGGATGTCATAGCTGTATTTCACCAAAGAATCAATATTTTATTTACATCATGCAGTTTCGATGAATAGAACCAATTGCTGAACTTTTCATAATTACTTCTGTCAATCACTATTAGGATTAATCCCTGAAGACCCTCAATGTATGAAGATGAGAAAACCAGCTGTTGCGATAATCAAGCCTTTCCAAGAGCATCTATTGAAATAACTATAATGATGCTGTGTGTTACAGCTCACACCTATGTGTGTGTTGTGTGTTACAGCTCACACCTATGTGTGTGTGTTGTGTGTTACAGCTCACACCTATGTATGTGTGTGTGTGTTGTGTGTTACAGCTCACCCCTATGTAGGTTTAGCTGGCCTCCTCCAAGGTATATCTCGTTGGAGGTGTCTTGGGTAATTTAATGATAGGGACCCCAGTCCTATCATCTCATTTCTACAGCTGAGTAAACTGGAGCAACGTGAAATAAAGTGTCTTGCTCAAGAAAACAACACATCACCCGGTCCGAGAATTGAACTCACAACCTTTTGATTGTAAGCCCAATGCTCTAACCACTAAGTCATGCGCCTTCACTATAAGGATTCTAACCCATGCAAGCGTGGAAGGTGGACTTTAAACAACAATGATGATGATTATGCTAATGTCTAATGTTGTGTAATAAATGAAAGTAAATATTTTTATTCCACCATACATTTAAACCGGCCATATCCAGCCAGAATTCTCTCACCTCTTTCTGTTCAAACCGGCCATAACCGGCCACTCATATTTATATTAAGGTATTGTTTTCAAAATAAATAACATCAAAATCTCATAGATTCAATATTATGTGAGATAAAGTCTTTACCATGAAAATATAGATTAATGTAAATGGTAAAGGGTTAAGGGTCAATATACCTGGTGTTCCTGGTTGACAGGATCGAGAAGACATTACTCCAAAGAATGGCAAGTGAGAAGTGTTGGAACACCCACTCCATCTCACAGGGCTCCCACTTGTGGGGTAACCAGCTTCACTCCAATAGCAGTGAGAAGGGATGTGGTCCAGGGGCCAACAACTCTGGAAGTCTCCACTTGAAATAATTGATAATATATACCTACAACTAACAGAAATTAGATATAACTCAATGAACCGCACCAGGTTATGCATGAAAGAACTTCTAATTTACTGCATGGATATAGAAACAAAACAATTAGCAGTAGAAATCGTTTTTTTTCCCTTTTTAAAAATACTCTGTATATATGTATGTAAAGTTTGTATATCGAATAATACATGATATATTTACGAATAAACATATTGTATATTCTTTGATGTACAATCTTTACTTACATCCATATAGCTATGTTGGAGTGAACACCTTAATTCTACAGTGTATATACTTGATATAAGCCAATGGAATATGTGACCAAAACATGAATGAGAGTAGATATATGGGTCTGTGATGGTATGATATAGACATGTAACATGTAAATGAACAATGAGTGTTGTGTAAAGGAAAGTGCTCTATGATGTGAGTTGCTATGGAAGAAAAAGATTTAGAAAAACAGGAGAAAAGATTGTGAGGTTTAAAGCTGTTCTGTAGACACATTCAACATATGTCAATATAGAAATAATTGTTTCTACTTTTGGCACAAGGCCAGCAATTACCCAGTACATTACTGGTACTTTATTCTATCAACCTTGTAAAGATGAAAGGCAAAGCTAACCTCGGCAGGATTTGAACTCCGAACGTAAAGGGACGCAACTCTATGCTGCAAAGCATGGCGTCAGACCTGCTACCGATACTGCCAATCCAATAGAAATAATGAATGTTAAATCATTCATGAGAATAATGTTGATGATAGTGATGACAACAATGATGGGGTTGGTGATGATGGTGGTGGTGGTGGTGATGATGATGATGATGTTGATGATAACAGCAATGACAACAATGATGGGGTTGGTGATGATGGTGGTGGTGGTGATGATGATGATGTTGATGATAACAGCAATGACAACAATGATGGTATTGGCGATGGTGTTGGTGATGATGACGACGAGGGCAGCGATGATGATGATGATGATGTGGAGAGGAAGGATATGGTGGTTATAATGTTGGTGTTGATGATGATGATGATATATAGATATAGTATTCTATAATAACACATTGAAAAAAATAATGTTAAAATATAACTTATTATAAAATTTAGTACAAATTGCAACTGAAATTCTTTAAGCTGGAAGCCATGTGTCGCCATACTAACATGTCATACCATTATTTAAAAAGTTCAACCGAGGTTGCTTCAGTATTCAATGTAAAGCTCCATTAAGTTACTTTACTCACCATAACTCTATTGATTTCTTTCTTGGTACAAAATCAGTATTTTGAGGGAAAGAGGTATTATAATTGATTAGAAAGACCTTAGCTTTTAGTTAATCAATATCTGGAGAGATGAAATACAAAGTCAACTCTCAGTGGGATTTGAAACCCTGAACGATAGAATCAATTAAATATTCTACAGTATTCCAGTGTTTTATCACTGCCACTGACTCACAGCTCTCTGTACATTACTTAAATATAGATTTTGTTTGTGTTTACATTGTCATAAGGTTAACCACTTTCAGGGAAGTGATGTGGTCAACCATATCTAGCCTCAGTATATACCTAAAACTATTTAATAAATAAATAAATGCCAAAGGGATGAAAGACAAAGTTGGAACTCTGTGAATTTTGAACTCAGAATTATATATTGGAATGTATCTATATATGCTCTAAGGCATTTCATACACTATTCTATTCTGTGAACTCACTGCCCTTTCTACTCTCTGCAAGTATTAATCACAATCTTATGAAACACTCCACATAACACATACACATGAACCAATTAACTGTATATAAGAAATTATTTCTAGCCTTGCTCTAGGGGTTATAACACCAAAGTTATTTTAGAGCAAAGCTGGAAATAATTTTGTGATGTAGAATTAATCAGAAAGTTTCTCAGTTTATTAGCTGATGTTATTATGAGAAGATCACACTGACAGTGTTAAACCTGAGTTCAGAATGATGTTATGTACTGTTTATGAGAAGATCACACTGAGAATGTTAAACCTGAGTTCAGAATGATGTTATGGACTGTTTATGAGAGGATCACACTGAGAATGTTAAACCTGAGTTCAGAATGATGTTATGTACTGTTTATGAGAGGATCACACTGAGAATGTTAAACCTGAGTTCAGAATGATGTTATGTACTGTTTATGAGAAGATCACACTGACAGTGTTAAACCTGAGTTCAGAATGATGTTATGTACTGTTTATGAGATCACACTGAGAGTGTTAAACCTGAGTTCAGAATGATGTTATGGACTGTTTATGAGAAGATCACACTGAGAGTGTTAAACCTGAGTTCAGAATGATGTTATGGACTGTTTATGAGAAGATCACACTGAGAGTGTTAAACCAGAGCTCAGAATGATGTTATGGACTGTTTATGAGAAGATCACACTGAGAGTGTTAAACCTGAGTTCAGAATGATGTTATGTACTGTTTATGAGAAGATCCCACTGACAGTGTTAAACCTGAGCTCAGAATGATGTTATGTACTGTTTATGAGAAGATCACACTGAGAGTGTTAAACCTGAGTTCAGAATGATGTTACTATGTACTGTTTATGAGAAGATCCCACTGAAAGTGTTAAACCTGAGCTCAGAATGATGGAAATTGTGCAAGAATGTCAGTTTAAAAATGTCTGAAAAACTCATCTAAAGGACAACATTTTTATATTTTTTCCTTTTGAGTTTATGAGGGAATGTAAGTGACCAATGATCATGTTCCTTTTTAGGGGAACTGAGGCTGGTGTGAGGGGGATGGAGGTATTCTCAAACTGGAGATCTGTTAGAGAATGGATCCTGCTGACGACATCCAAGGACCATGTGGTAGTGTTAAACTGGGAGATAAATAAAATCTACCATCCAATACTAGGTTGACTCAATCAGCTATTCTGTCTTCCAAAAAATAAATAAATGAATAAATAAAAAAATAAAAATAGAAACAAAATAAACATCGAATAAATAAAAAGAGCCTTATTCTTTGTCAAGTAGAGGCACTATTTACCTTTAAAATCAAAATAAAGGAGATGAGCCTTCATCAATCTTGAGAATGGGTATTCCAGTGATTTGGTTAATGAAACAGCTTACACATTTAATTAATCTGTAAGTGGCTGAGTATTCCATAGACACTTAACATAATCGTCAGAGATATTCAGCATGATACAGTGTTTCTCACGGCTGGCTTTTTTAATAACATGTACAGTCCTTATTATGGGCTTACATATAGTCTCTGTCTCTCAATTTCATACAGAAAGCTTGGTTCAGCTTGTGGTCACAGTACAAAACAATTGCTGCACAAGATACCACACAGGGGAACTCAGGAGTCGATACTAGAACTTCATGAGTTTGAAGCAAACTTCTTCACCTTTCAACCATGCTTCATCCACCATTTTTATTTCACCATTAAACTACAATACCAGTCATACACTGGATTAGAGTATGTAACATCCTTCCCCTACAGAATCTCCATTGTGTCTAGAGGAAAGAGAAAAATAAAGAAAGAAAGAGAGACAAAAATTCGTTCACTGCATTTGATTGTTTTCGTTATCTTGTATATTTTTTTCATAGATGTGCTTTCAAGACTCAGCAGTGACATCTGGTGCAGGTAAAAAAGAAAAACATCTAAATGAATCGTCAACAATATCATCTCGTTCAGATGACTGTGGTCCTAGCCTTAACAGTGAAGGTGGAAACAACGGCCTTTATGAAACACTAGCTGGTAAGTTCAAAGATTACAACCTATCTGTGGCATGCAAATGAATGCATTCGAGTGGTTTTGCTCTGATGGAATCTTTGAACTATATACAACAAGGCACTCTAAAAATAATTGATTGACATAAGGCAGCGGGTGGTGGTGGCAGTGGGAGATGGGCAATTCTCTTTACATGCTACAATTTCATTTGAAAAGAAGCAGAAATAGCAGTAGTAGTAGTAGTAGTAGTAGTAGTAGTAGTAGTAGTAGTAGTAGTAGTGGTGGTGGTGGTAGTAGTAGTAGTAGTAGTAGTAGTAGTGGTGGTGGTGGTAGTAGTAGTAGTAGTAGTGGTGGTAGTAGTAGTAGTAGTAGTAGCTTCTCTACAGATTAGATGCTGGTTGAGTCAGACCTGGTTATCTAAGGCCAATTAAACATGCTAAAATCCTATGATAATTGCGGCACTCTGCATGATACTTTTACAGTAGTAAAATACTTGTTTGAAAGATCTAAAGTATACAAGATGTTTCCTTTTACCTTCTTCTTTGTGTTTTATCTCCTTCATTTCAAAAACATCTTATTTCATCAGAATCAAGCAATTTGACAATAACAAACGTCGTCGTCTTCTTCTTCTTCTTCTTCTTCTTCTTCTTCTTCTTCTTCTTCTTCTTCTCCTTCTTATTTTCTTCTCCTCCTCCTCCTCCTTCTTCTTCTTCTTCTTCTTCTTCTTCTTCTTCTTCTTCTTCTTCTTCTTCTTGTTAGAAATTCTTATTAATCTTTTATCATTATCCCCCCCTCCCTATCACCCCCACTGTTGTCATCATCATCATCATTATTATCAATATTACACTATATATATATTTCCATTTTAATTGTTCTAATAATAAAGTCTAGCTGATCCTGTGTAAATTTCATGGTTTAATTAACAATCATCATCAACTATTGTAAATATTGAAGATGAGTGCAGCATTTAAAATTTTTAATTTATGAGTTGAATCATCATCATCATCATTTTACATCCGCTTTGCCCTGCTTGCAAGGGTGGGACGGATCCTATTCAGCGCAGCATCTCTCCACATGTCACGGTCCTTTATCATCTCCTCCGTGAGTTTCAGCGATCTGAGGTCTGCTCTCACCACCTCCGCCCATATTTTTCGTGGTTTTCCTCTACTGCGTCTTACTTCTACTGGGAATGACCATGAGATTTGAATGTAGAAAGTTCCCCTCAGAAGCACAAGTCCAGACAAGGTTGTTTGTGGAAGACCAGCAGTCACCCATGTATACCTGTCTCCCCTCTCCATGCCACAAGGGAAACACAATGGACAATACAATACAGCTTGGCACCATTAACATCACAACTCATTTCTATAGCTTACTAAACTGGAGCAATGTGAAATAAAGAACCCTATATATATATGTGTTAGGTAATTCCGAAGAAAAGGCAAAGGAAAAAAGAGTGCTCTATGTATAGAACAGAGCTACGTAATTATAAAGTGAACAACACAAAATATAGCTACTCCATTACCAAAGGTTTCTGGATTCCAGACAATATTAATATACGTGTGGATCGGTCATCAGACAGAGATGTTATGGATATTTTCTATCCATAACATCTCTGGTAATGGAGTAGTTATATATTGTGTTGTTCACACACACACATATATATATATATATATATATTTATTAAAATAACAGATTAAAGTTTAAGCAAAGAATCGCTGCTTTCACCCTTAACGGGATCTTCTGAAACTAACAAAGTCAATCTGTAAATGCAGAAGTGGATATTTAAAAAAACGTTGCAACCGGAGGAAGACAGGAAGACGATACTTTGGTTCGTGGAAACGTTCCCTGGCAAAGAACGGGAAAAAACGAATAATACGTCATTAATAGGAGCGGTGAAAAACAATTACGTGCAGAGACAGAACCACGTTTCAGAAGATCCCATTAAGGGTGAAAGCAGCGATTCTTTGCTTAAACTTTAATCTGTTATTTTAATAAATATTTGCTCTACGGTTCTTATATATTTGATATATATTTATCCTTATCGAGCACTCTTTGGATTTTAGTCTTCAAATTTTTTATTATTACTATATATTTTTTTCATTTTCATTTCATTTTACGTCCGCTTTTTCCTTGCTTGCAAGGGTGGGATGGGAACTGATTCTGGCTTGATTTCTACAGCTGGATGCCCTTCCTAACACCAACCTCATTTACAGTGAGTGCTGGGTGCTTTTTTGCCGTGGCATATAATAGTATATATACCACCTCTGGTGCACCTCTCTCTCTCGTACTAATCACTACATAACATTAATCTGCTGGGACTATGAGACTAACCCTTAAACAATGTGAAGTAAACATTGGATGTTTGTTTTTGTTATCAAGAATGTGTGACTCTAGAGAGAAATGGAGAGATATACACCACCTCACTTTTTAAGTTTCCATTCCTTTTTTGTCTTCATTTAATTAAATCATTTTTGTAACTTGCCATTTCAGATTTCATCATAATAATTGTTTCTACTTTAGGCACAAGGCCAGCAATTACCCCAGTACATTACTGGTACTTTATTTTATCGACCCCCGTAAGGATGAAAGGCAAAGTCAACCTCGGCGGGATTTGAACTCAAATCGTAAAGGGACGTAACTGTGCTAGAAAGCATGGCGTACGACCCTCTACCGATACTGCCAATCCACTGCCCTAACATGGTGTACGACCCTCTACCGATACTGCCAATCCACCGCCCTAACATGGTGTCCGACCCTCTACCGATACTGCCAATCAACTGCCCTAACATGGTGTACGACCCTCTACCGATACTGCCAATCCAATGGTGTCTTATATAGGCACAAGGCCAGCAATTTTTTGGGGGAGGGGACAAGTCGATTAAATCGATCCCAAGGAATTACTGGTACTTTATTTTATCGACCACGTAAGGATGAACGGCAAAGCTAAATCAGCAGGATTTGAACGTAAAGGGATGTAACTCTATGCTTTAAAGCACATTGTCTGATGCTCTACCGATACTGCCAATCCACCACCTTAATAATAATAATAGTACTATTCTATATATTTTATATCAGAGTAGATTATATTTTCCTGTATTTAATGTTATTTATTTCATTTAATCAGAAATATTCTGGAAGATATTTAAGCTTAAAAAATTACAGTTTTGATTGATTGTCTAACTTTAAATGTTTTTTGTACAAATGTTTACTTTGAGTTTTTTGTCTGTATTATCTAATTGTGTATGTTGGTATTGTGGTTTAGTATAGCTTATTGTTAACAAAGAACATATCTATCTACCTTCAATCATACATACATGCATATATATATATATATATATATATATATATATATATATACATGCATACATACATACATACTTACATATATATATGCATGCATGCATACATATATATACACACTTACATATATACATACATACATACATACAAACATACATACACACATACATACATACAAACACACATTCATACATACACATACATACTTACATACATACATACATATATATCTACATATCTACATAGCTACATACATATATATATATCTACATACTTACCTGCCAACCAATCTACCTACCAACACCTATCTTTCTTCCTCTATTCAAATCTCAATCTACATACACTGTTTCTGGGAGTTTCTTCTTCCTAATCCTCTGGCAAGTGATCTTCTGGTGAATGAAGCTTTCTTATAAACACATTGATTGGATTCGTAGAAATCACACTGAAACAACTTAGCAGGAATTACAGCTGCCACATATAGACAACATGTAACCACATGTAACAATGTCTAACAATCTATAAATGAGTGTAAAAATTAATCTTTAAAAATTTGTAACAATTTATGAAAATTTCTATAAAACAGCTCCTGTAGATCTTGTATAGAAAAGTCCTTTGACAATGTTTATTTGAAAAAGTTTAAGGAAAAATCTATTGAACCCTGTGGTGAACTGATGAATGTAATCAGGTACAGCCTAGTGTTTTGTGAATAGAAAGATGTTTAAATTGCATGTATATAAAACTAGATTTTTATAGATTAAGTTTTATAAATTTTTGTTTTTGATTACATATGCAAATATATGAAATCAGTAATTTCTGTCAAGCTGGTTTAATCATGATCTGAACAGATTTAATCAATGTGTGAAAAAAAAGAAAGCTTCATTCATGATAAGGTTAATTGCCTGAGGATCAAGAATAAGAAACTCTGAGTTGTAGCTCACACACAGCTTTGAATAAATATATTCCACGCCATCTAACAGTATTGAGTGCTTTCTTTTACATTTCACACAAGATATCACCATATAGCTCTATCCATCTATCCATCCATCCATTCACCTATCTATCTATCTATCTATCCTCCCACACACCTATCTCTCTCTACATATATATATATGTTTTTAATTTATTGTTGTATGTATGCATGTATTTATGTATGCTGTTGTTATATATATATATGTGTGTGTCTTTGTGTGTGTGTGTGTGTGTGTATGTGTGTATGTGTGTGTGTGTGGAGTGTGTATTACTGTTCTCTTGTTGGATCTGTTTTCTTTGTCTATGGTTTACTAATGTTTCTGCAAATACTTTGAATTAGTGAAAGATATGTAACATATAGCAAGGTAATATTCTAGATTGTACACTTTTACAAAATGTTGCAGTCACAAAGACTTGTGTTGAACCACATTGGAAGGACCATTCCTGTTCTAAGTAGACTTAATCTGTTGGCTAATTTAACTTGACCTTTGAGTGCCTTTCTAAAGTCTAAAGTCTGTCTCAAACCTGGGGGCTCATCAAGCTAGTGTTTATTCTGGGTTCCGTGGCGTTAAATGACTGAGAATACAAAACTTTCCCTGAACTGGATGCCAGTCCATCGCAGGGTTAAATCTCCAGTTAGTGCTAGTATTCATTTTCTCCTGAGTATATTGGAGCAACATGAAATGAAGTGTTTTGCTCAAGAACACAACATACAGCCCAGTCCAGGAGTCAAACACTCAACATCGTGATCGTAAGTCCAATACACTTATAACTAGACCATGCTCCTCCATATATCTGCAATTTTTTTTTTTAAAGTCCTGTAACTCTTGATGGAATTGTAAGGGCACTGCAGTAGCATGCAGCATTCCTTGGGCATTTTTTAAGCCTGACAGAGCCCAACCTTCTCCAGGTCTGAACACAGCAGATTTCTTCCAGTGAAGGATAGGAAGTAAGAGAGAGGAGTTGAGGAATATATATAGAGGAATAATTCATACCAGTATGAGACTGGTTTGTTTTTATCAACCGCAAAAGGCTGAAAGGCAAAGTTAACCTCAGTGGGATTTGAACTCACAGAGCAAAGAGCCAGAATGAATACCACAAGGTATTCTATCTGACTTTCTAATGACTGCCATATCAACCAATTCAGTGATACAAACAATATAAAACCTGTGATATCCCTGATATAACAGGGACACAGTTCAAGCATGTAGTCTGGTCTGACTGATACTGCCTTTTCTAATTATACTTAAAGACAAATAATACATCATTGAGGTTAATTACTCAGCAACGTCATCTGCCTGAAAAACAGTAGCAAGTTGGAGTGTAATTACTACAAGCACAGAGGTACTATCAGCCAGGCCTATCTGAGATTAGGACAAAATGGTGCCTGAGTACTACTGATTTGTGGAGTTTTGTTGAACAGCTGCTATCATATGTAGGATAGATCAGCTATCGGCTGAGTACATTATGAGGATTACCCACCACCTTCTTTTGGCTGGTAAGGGCAGACAGTTTTTATCAGGCCATGGTGAAAGAGGTTGTCTTTGGCCAAACCCTCATAGACGTTTTCTTTCAAGTTTCCCTTGAAAAGAAAATGAAGGGTGGAAAGGGACGTCCTGCCTTCTAGCAAATTTACTGAAAGGTGGATGAGGGCGGTGGGCCTGGTCCAAAGGCTCTGAATATTAACCTACAGAATAAAAAAGGACAATCAGGAGAAAGCAGTTGTGTTAATGTTCATAGGGACTGGGTTTTTGGTGGGATTTTGGAAGGGTTTGTCATGAGTGCCCTTCAGAATTCTCCCATATTAGGGAATTTTATGTTTTTTGTTTAATTGTTACCACTTCTATGTTCTATTCTCATTATTTCTCATGTATCATCCTCTTCCATCTTCCATCTTCCATTTCGAAACCCTTGCAGTTTATCAAGAACAAAATACATTATTATTATTACTGTTTTTTTTTCCTCATCAGTTTTGTTTCCATTTCTTGCCGAGTTTCTTGTTATTATTATTATTATTACCATTATTATCCAACAATTATCATAATAATAATAATAATAATGATAATAATAATAATGGTTTATGATATAGGCACAAGGCTAGCAATCTTTTGGGGAGGAGAAGTCAATTAAATCGACCCCAGTATGTTACTGGTATGGAGTTGATAAAATAAAGTACCAGTCATGGACTATGGTTAATTTAATCGACTCTCCCCCCAAATTGCTGACCTTGTGCCTATATAAGAAGCCATTATTATTATCATTACTCTAATTGTTATCGCTACTGTCATCATTATTGTTATATTATTATTCATAGATGCGAGTTCTTCTTTGCATCAGCAGGATCATCTCCATATGCCTCAGGTGTGTGCAGTGTTGCTTTTGTTGGTCTTACCCCCTCACCCCAGCTTAAATTGTCCCTGCTTTCTTCTCGCTAATTTAATGCTTTTTCTCGCTAATTTAATGCTTTTTCTCGCTAATTTAATGCTTTATTTCCTTTTCTTTGACAATATATATTAGTTGAGGTCATTGACTCTTGATTTGTTTATTTTTCAGCTAATTTTGTTAGAAGTCTTGTAGTTTGTTTCTATCATAAGTGCTTTCTCAGCGGGATCTCTACACTACTAATAACTATATTATTTCTACTGGTTTTACTACTATTTAGTATTAAAAGGAAGTAACAGGCCCTTAACTCCTTTTAAAGTGATAGGGTCACCATCCTCATACACAGTGTGTCTTGGGCATTTTGAACCTGCCAGAGCCCATCCCTCTCTAAATCAGAACACAGCTGATTTCTTCTAGAGAAAAAAATAGAAAAGCGGTGAATGATAATCATAGAAAAGATAGACTTGATATCATCCTTTCTCTATCAATTGTTTCTTTGGTCTCACCTGATGGTGATGGTGATGGTGGTGATGATGGTGATGGTGATGGTGATGGTGATAATGGTGGTTGAGATGATAATGGTGATGATGATGGTGATAGTTGAGATGGTAATGGTGATGGTGATAATGGTGGTTGAGATGATAATGGTGATGATGATGGTGATGATGATAGTTGAGATGATCATCACCATCATCATCATCATCACCATCATCACCATCATCACCATCACCATCATAATCATCACCATCATAATCATCACCATCATAACCATCATCACCATCATCACCATCACCATCATAATCATCACCATCATAATCATCACCATCATAACCATCATCACCATCATCACCATCACCATCATAATCATCACCATCATAATCATCACCATCATAACCATCATCACCATCACCACCACCATCACCATCACCATCATCACCATCACCATCATCACCATCACCATCATCACCATCACCATCATCCTCATCACCATCATCACTATCACCACCATCACCACCATCATCACCATCACCATCACCACCATCACCACCACCATCACCACCATCATCACCATCACCATCACCACCATCACCACCACCATCATCACCATCATCACCATCACCACCATCACCATCACCACCATCATCACCATCACCACCATCACCATCACCATCACCATCACCACCACCATCACCACCATCACCATCATCACCATCACCATCATCACCATCATCACCATCACCATCATCACCATCACCATCACCACCACCACCATCACCACCATCACCACCATCACCATCATCACCATCACCATCACCACCATCACCACCATCACCACCATCACCATCATCACCATCACCATCATCACCATCACCATCATCACCATCATCACCATCACCATCATCACCATCACCATCACCACCACCACCATCACCACCATCACCACCATCACCATCATCACCATCACCACCACCACCATCACCACCATCACCACCATCACCATCATCACCATCACCATCACCACCATCACCACCATCACCATCACCACCATCACCATCATCACCATCACCATCACCACCATCACCACCATCACCATCATCACCATCACCATCATCACCATCATCACCATCATAATCATCACCATCATCACCATCACCATCATCACCATCATCACCATCATCACCATCACCACCATCACCATCATCACCATCATCACCATCATCACCATCACCATCATCATCATCACCATCACCATCACCACCATCCCCATCATCACCATCATCACCATCACCATCACCACCACCATCACCATCATCACCATCACCATCACCACCATCACCACCATCACCATCACCACCATCACCATCACCACCATCACCACCATCACCATCATCACCATCACCATCATCACCATCATCACCATCATAATCATCACCATCATCACCATCACCATCATCACCATCATAACCATCATCACCATCATCACCACCACCATCACCACCATCACCATCATCACCATCACCATCATCACCATCACCATCATCACCATCACCATCATCCTCATCACCATCATCACTATCATCACCATCACCACCATCATCACCATCACCATCATCACCATCATCATCATCACCACCATCACTATCACCATCATCACCATCACCATCATCACCATCACCATCACCACCATCACCACCATCACCACCATCACCATCATCACCATCACCATCATCACCATCACCATCATCACCATCACCATCATCACCATCACCACCACCACCACCACCACCACCACCATCATCACCATCACCACCATCACCATCACCACCATCACCACCATCATCACCATCACCATCATCACCATCACCACCATCACCATCACCATCATCATCATCATCATCATCATCACCATCATCACCATCACCATCACCACCATCACCATCATCACCATCATCACCATCACCACCATCACCATCACCACCATCACCATCATCACCATCACCATCACCATCATCACCATCACCATCACCACCACCACCATCACCACCATCATCACCATCACCATCATCACCATCACCACCACCACCATCACCACCATCATCACCATCACCATCATCACCATCACCATCATCACCATCACCATCACCACCATCACCATCATCACCATCACCATCACCACCATCATCACCATCACCATCACCACCATCATCACCATCACCACCATCACCACCATCACCATCACCACCATCACCACCACCATCATCACCATCATCACTATGTATGTTGTTAACAACACCCTAATGTCCAGGAGATAAGATATTTGCTATAGTAATAAATATATACTGGTTATATTTCACTTCTATTATAACTGTTTGTAAGCTTATTGCTCTTAACGCATTATTTGTTCATTCTATTGATGTTGTTGTTACCGCGCTATTGTTATTGTTATCATCTTTTGCATCACCAACATTATTATTATTATTGTTGTTGTTGTTGTTGTTGTTGATGTTGTGTCATTATTACACTATATATCTTTTGTAGTAATGCTGTGATTTTGTTGCCCTCCCCCTCCTGCATTCCATGAAAATAAACATTATTATATTTTAGGGGGACATACACCATTTATATTTGACATGCCTGCTTTCTCATAACTTTCTTTTTCTCTAAAATCCTCCACTGTTGTTGTTGTTGTTGTTGTGATTTGTGCATGTAATGTCGCACTTGTGCATCACCCTTGTGGCAAATATACAAATCTATATTACTATTATTGTTATTTATCATTTATTATCATTGCTTCTACTACCACTACTACTACTTCATCTATAAAGATATATATAGATGTGGTGGTCATCAATGAGACCAGAATATCTGAGGTCTTTGTAAACATTGTTCTCAGAATAAGCAGTGTGAACGCCCATAGACAGCAGTGACCTTGGAAAGAAGACCACCTCAAGTCATTAGATGTATATAGATGTGGTGGCCATCAGTGAGACCAGGTACAATCCTTTGTGCTCATCTTTAGCTGCAATGTGTTGTACGTATCTCTAAGCCAGGTGGGATCTGGAGGTGGAATCATTATGCTGTTTCCAAAAGGTCTGGATATGTTCACACAGATCATTTTCCTGGACCCATTCCCTGAGCATGTACCTGTAGATTGGAGGGCAGCTGAGAAAAAACACTTGCCTTAGCAGTCAGGGTGACTGTATTTTGTGGGTTTTCTACAGGTAACCCTCAGAGTCCCCACCTACATTTCGAGATTTTTCTTTGATTATTTTTGGTTACCTGTTTTTTTTCTTGTTTTTGTCTTTTCCTACCTCTTTTTTTTTACATGCTTTCAGGTAAACCCACATTGCATCATCTTGTACCATCCTTGATATATATATGTTTTTGTTGTGTAATAGCTTGTAGTTAATAAAGAAAAGATTCTTCTTCGTCATCTTCTTGTTTTTTGTTATTTTTATTATTGTTATTATTATTATCATTAATGTTATTGTTGTTGTTGTTGTTATTATTATTATTATTATTATTATTATTATTATTATTATCGTTATTATTATTATGCAGGAGTTAAAACTAGTCAGCCTGAACAACTAAAGAGCCTTGGTGAGGCAATACTGCCACAGACTCTTGCAAACCTTAAAGATACCAGCACCAGATGTTTTTACCCACCCAATGTGACTCAGAATGCCCCTTCGAATGATGTTATTGATCTAAAATCCTTGAGGGTTAACAGCCCATCACAACCATGGAATCTACCAATGAGGAACAGCTTCACTTCTTATGCAAAGCCATTACCAGCTGTACCTAAGGTAATCCTCTTCAGCTTCCTTTGAATGGTTCTTCTTGCATGTAAATTGTGTAATGTAGTTTTTGTTTTGATGTCAATGAGAGTTACAATCTGTTCCTGCAAGAACAGATCCACAGCATCGAAGAAACCAACCAAATATTTATGAGCAACTCATTTATATTGTACTGTTACTACAGTAGTCAGTAAATGATAGATTTGGTTGGTCAAATACTCCCTCCACTTAGCTTAGGTACTCCTGACTCACTTGTTTCACCATCCTGCCCATATGTCACACCGCTTCTCCTCCCTCCTTGCTCATCTTTTTTCTTACAGGATTTAACTTTCAACAGTTTATTCAGATATCAGCAGCATCAAGTCCAACAGTTTCAGAAAACCTCTGGTCATGCAATTCTATGGGTACTGCCCCTTTTGCCAGAGCTATCTGAACTAGTAATATAAAATTGGATAAAATCTAGAATCTAAGGAAACTGTTGTTGACTTGTGTTGACAGCAATTAATTCACAGGAGATTTTATAAGAGAGTCAATAAATGTTATTGCTACAAGATAATCAAACTTATCATCTGCTGTCCTTTCAAATATTAAATGATTCTTAACCCTTTCAACCCTGACCTTTTGTCATGTATGTGGTCTCCAAGCTTGGTATCCAGAAGAGAATCCTGGAAAGAGGAAATGAAGGTTAAGCCTGAAAGAAAAAAAAACGATAATAAATGTATAAATTTGATAAAGACTATAGCAATGCCTTAACAAAGAACTCAACTAAAGCAATGATGTAAAACTGTCATCAATTTGTGTAGAAAACTGTGTAAATAACAGCACTGAAGAAAAGTGGTAAAACAGAATATAAGGATATAGTCAAACATTGTCAGGGCCAGAATACTGAGCTGAGGCAGGACTGGATTTAGACATTGGAAGGCCTTGGGTACTTCAGTTTTTAGGGGGCACACTCATACACAGTGAACCCCAATTTTAGATATCAAAGTTAGCTTGGTGCAAGTAATTGAAATTGAAAAGTTGTACATACAGGTATTAAATTCAAAAATTCTAACTATCCTAAAACTAAAAAGTCCAGATGAGGGTACAAATAAACTAGTATGGCCACCGCTGGTGCCACCCCCACTACAGGGGCCCCAGGACAATTGACCCCTTTACCCCCCCCCCCATTAAATCCAGCTGTGAGCTGAGGAGTTCTCAAAACAAAACCTTGAAAGTTTTTGAAACGTTCATTGCTTTGTACCAATTACATGGCATAGAATTAAATGAAAAATAAATCTTCCCCTGGATAACATATCAGTCCACCTCAACTAACATTCACTAATGGTCTGATTTGTATTTCCAAAAGCTTTTAAATTCTTCTTGGATTTTTGTAAGTGGCAACATATCACTTCTTGTTTTCTTATGATATATTGGATGAGAAGTGAATAACTTCCAACATAAGAGGAACTGGGATTTATAAAATTAAGTTTACTTTCCAAATATATTTTTGAAAAAATGCTCTGCTGTTTGATAGAACTAAATATCTACAGGCTTTTAGCCTAATATCATATCAACTTTCACATGCCTTCTTTTAATCTAAGGGGATATGATACCCATTCTATCATGACATACTTAACCATGTGCCAAACAGCAATCTTGAAATCCAGTCTATTAGTTTTTACATTTATAGGTCTCTTGTTATCTACATCAAACATAGATGAGATAGGATAGATTAATATGTAGTAAAAAGGTTTATGTTACTCACACTCTAGAATCCATTTGAAGTGTTAGTAGTTGTCAGTGTGTTGTATAATTGAATCATATTCTGTCAAATCTCCACCTTTTTTATTATATGCAGTAGGTTTTAGATGAATGCAAAGGAAGATCTCTAATAGAAGATAGATAAGAAATAGCTAAGAGAATTATGGTATTGCATCTATGAGCTCAAAACTCTTGGGTTCAAATGCATTTCTGGTTTTGAATTTGGCTTTAATTATACAAGCCTAGGTTTGCTGATCTCTTGAAATAAATACTAGATCTTCTGGAAGAACATTTCACTAGATACAATGTTGGAGGGTCAGCA
>OZ024747.1:3819070-3824070 GCA_964016885.1 Eledone cirrhosa
ATCATCATCATTTTACGTGTGTGTGTGTATATGTATATGTATGTGTGTGTGTGTGTACATGTGTGTGTGTATATATATACACACACACACATATATATATATCATCATCATCAACATCATCATCATTTTACGTGTGTGTGTGTATATGTATATGTATGTGTGTGTGTGTATACATGTGTGTGTGTATATATATACACACACACACATATATATATATCATCATCATCAACATCATCATCATTTTACGTGTGTGTGTGTATATGTATATGTATGTGTGTGTGTGTGTGTACATGTGTGTGTGTATATATATACACACACACACATATATATATATCATCATCATCAACATCATCATCATTTTACGTGTGTGTGTGTATATGTATATGTATGTGTGTGTGTGTGTACATGTGTGTGTGTATATATATATACACACACACACATATATATATATCATCATCATCATCATCATCATTTTACATCCGCTTTTCCCTGCTTGCAAGGGTGGGACGGGAACTGATGCTGGCTTGATTTCTACAGCTGGATGCCCTTCCTAACACCAACCTCATTTACAGTGAGTGCTGGGTGCTTTTTTGCTGTGGCACCTCCATGACCACTTTACAGTGTGGGCTGGAGGCTTTTTTTCCGTGGCACCTCCACGACCACTTTGCAGTGTGGGCTGGGTGCTTTTTTTTGCCGTGGGACCTCCACGACCACTTTGCAGTGGAATAATAGGGACCCCAATCCTATCATCTCATTTCTACAGCTGAGTAAACTGGAGCAATGTGAAATAAAGTGTCTTGCTCAAGGAAACAACATATATATATATACACACACACACACACACACACATATATATACATACACACAAATACATACACACTTACATATATATATACAAATGTGAGAGTATGTGTGTGCACGTTTGAGCATGTGTGTGTGTGTGTGTGAGAGCATGTGAGTGTGTGTATGTCTGAGAGAGTGTGTGTGTGTGCGTGCGAGCATGTGTATGTGTACATGCATGTGTGAGAGTGTGTGTATGAAAATATATCATCTGAAGGAGATAGGAGAATATATGGATCACTGTTTGTTTCTTCGATAATAACTCATCTCTAAAATTGAGCGACGTAAACGGAGGTTATGGTTTTACTTAAAGTTGGTTTGCCCGAAGATAATAGATTTGTAAATCATTTCATCACGATAGGAAAGGTAGAAATATAGGTACTTAGATATCACAAAGCAAATAAATTTGCTTCCATTTATGGAGTAAATGGACATGTGAGAGAACCAACAAATTGCTCTCAGAAATGTATCCAATAAGAATAATGGTAAAAAGTTGTAATCTTGCTGAAAGGGGGAAACTCTGAAAACATACACATACACATATATATATATATATACACACACATGTACACACACATATACATATACACACACACACATGTACACACACACATACACACATACATATATATATACACACACACACATACACATGTACACACACACATACACATATACACACATATACACACATACACATGTACACACACACATACATACACATATACACACATATACACATGTATACACACATACATACACATACACAAACACATACATACATACACATGTATACACACACATATACACATGTATACACACACATATACACACACACGCATATACTCATGTACACACACATACATGCACATATACCCACATATACACACACATACACACATACACACATACACACATATATACACATGTACTCATACACATACACATACGCACTTAAACACACACATATATACATATGTACACACACACATACACACATGAATATATATACATAAACACATACACGCACACACACATGCACATGTACACACACACGTACATACACATATATATATACGTGTGTATGCATGTGTTTATTTCTGTGTGTGCGCGTGTGTGTGTGTGTGTGTGTGCTTGCATGTGTGTGTATATTTGTGTACCTGCATGTGTGAGTATGTGTGTGTTGTGCATTTCTGAGTGTGTGTTTGTCCTTGTGTGTGTTTGTCCTTGTGTGTGTGTATGTGAGACAAATTCTGTTTGTTTTATGTGACCATGACATGTGTGTATGTATGTTTCTGTGTGTGGGCCTGGATGTGTGTATATAGGTGTATATATATACGTATGTATATAGGTGTATATATATATATATGTGTGTATACATATGTACACAAATATGTCTATATTTGATTAAATGTAGCTTTTTATCTATATTACATTTATGTGTGTGTATGTGTATGTATCTTTATCTATATATAATGATGTGTATGTCTCTGTATATAAGAATGTATGTAGTTTATATATTTATATATATATATATATGCATATATTTGTTATATACATTCATACACACTTACATATATGTGTGTATGTTTAAGTATACATACATACATATATACATGCACACATACATATACAGATACATACACATACACATACACATACACATATATATATATATATATCAATGTAGTGATGTTCTTTTGATCCTTAACGAAGTGATGACAGAATGCTGTTATAACATTTCAGAAGATACTTGATGGAGTTTACTTTTCAAAAGATAGATGGACATATTCTCCTCACCCCACCGCCCACTTCTTTCTCAGCACACACTTGCGCAAACATACTATCACATACACACATACAAAGGACAAAGACACACATAGACTGACCTCACATCCATGAGAATACATGCTCACACACAGACATACACATACATACACATTCACTCGCATACAAAGGTACGCATACATATATATATGTACAAACATACAGGGACAAAGATACGCATATACAAACCCACATGCATGCAAATACATGTTCACATACAAAGACATACACATATTCCTGCTCACACATACAAGGAGATACACACATATTCATGCTCACACATACAAGGACTTACACACCCGTAGACATACACACACACATATATATAGTTACATAGATAAATGCCAGATTAAAGAGATTCTGCTGGAAAGACAATCATAAGAGGAAAGATTGAAAGACAACTTAATTTATTATGATAAGCCATATCTTAGAACATTACATCTGAAGAGATTATTGATGTGTATAGCATTTTGCTTTATCACACATGAGAAAGAACAAGCCTATTGCTTACATAGACTGCTATGATATCAAATAAAGTACCACAAAAAAAAATCAAACAAAATCATGAATTCAGTCTCCTAGATGGCGCTGCAGGGTAATACATGAGTTTGTAATTTAGACTTTGGGACTAAATTATTTTTTCATAATTCTTAGGATAATTCATTTTCAAATATTTTCAAACTGCCAAGGAATTGTGGTGGAAGGAAGCCATAGTAGAGGAAGACCAAGGAACACTTGGATAGAAGTGGGGAGAGCTGATCTCAGATTGCTAAATCTCACAGAGGGGATGACAAAGGAATGTGACAGGTGGAGAGATGCTGTACTGAGAAGAACCTCCCCCCTGCCCCTGCAAGTCTGAGACAATGGATGACATGGTTTAGATGTTAAGAAGTTTGCTTTACAATTTGCTTTACAGTCGTGTAGGTAACACGGTAAAAGGCTCCCAGTCCACACTGTAAATGTGGTTGGTGTTAGGAAGGGCATCCAGCCATAGAAAACCTGCCAGATAGTCCTACACGAGCGAGACATGGTCACCCGACCATTCTTGCCTCATGTGGGACAACTCCCGTCTAACCCATGCTAGCTTGGAAGATAGATGTTAAACGATGATGATGATGAGGAGGAGGAAGAAGAGGAGGAGGAAGATGAATCATGTGATTTCACGTCCTATACAAATACATGGCACCTTCAGCCATGTATTCTGCTTTACTCTTGGATTAACCAGTAAATTGTGAGAAATAGTTTGTCAGTGGAATTTACATAGAATCTAGTTAACAAATGAATTTCTCACATTCTTCAATGTTTCTGCCATGTTTATTAACAAGCAATATGAACATTAAATCCTTCTAATGAGCTGCATTAGGTAACAGGAAATCCCTTTGATTTATATACCAGAAAGGAAAAAAATGCAGAAAACAAAATAAGTTCAATCTTTTCACAAGACAGTTTTTTCTCTGTTTATTCAAGAAGGAAGTGTCTCTGCCCATGGCTTTTGATTGGTGATGATGGGGGTGGGGGTCTTCAAACTGGAGACTTGACTCAAGTACAAAAGAGTGGACACTGGTGAATGCACCCAGGGGCCAGATGATGTTATATTGACAATAAAAACAGTAGAGTATAGTTAATTACCAGATATCAGCTCTTGATTGTAGCCACTTTATATACAAGAAAGACTTTAGCAGCTAAAGTTAAATGTTATACTCATTCTCACCTCTTTTCTTATTACTTTAGTTTCACTTCCATCCTCATTATCACCAAATTCTTGATAGCTAAGTTAAGAAAATAATTTGAAGTTTAGGTATTTTAAGAGGGTATTGTAGTTTGCTTGAATCATTGTGTTAATGTATAAAGCTATCTATCTAGAGCGGGTAAAATTCCTGAGATCTGTGGACGAGTTCTCTCCAGCGGTCTCTGTCCCTCATTTTCGCTGCCATGTCTTGTGACTCCAAGAGACCAGTGTCTGTCCTTAGGGCCTCAACATATGTTAACCTCGGTCTTCCTCTTCCAGTGTGTCCATGCAGGGGCTCCCACAGGAGCACTGAGTGTAGTGTCAACTCTGGATGTCGGTGATCATGTTAGTATATAAAGCTATTTATTTATGACCTCAGCTGGCCTTTTTAGTTTTAGGATGGTTAGAATTTTTGAATTTAATAACCGTATATATAACATTTGAATTCCAATTACATGTGCGAAGCTAACTTTGACATGTAAAATTAGGGGGTTTACTGTGTAATCAAATTTTTGTGTATGAGAGGCCCTGCCAAACTTGAATTGCCTCAGGCCCCAGAAGGTCTAAATTCAACCCTAGACATACAAAGGCTTTATATTTCATT
>OZ024747.1:3841570-3843720 GCA_964016885.1 Eledone cirrhosa
CACTTCATTAGCATTCCCTCGTCCTGAAGTTCTGGAGAATCAAAGACCATATAATCTTATAGATTATATGGTCTTTGATTCTCCGGTCTATCATAGCTTTCTTGGTGAAAGTTTGGCTTATTTATCTATAATGCAAGTTTGACCAGATTAATATTAATTAGCAGTCACACTAACACAGTGTGACTGCTAATTGCATGGGTTGGACGGGGCCGTCTCAGTACAGCATCTCTCTACTTTTTCAGTTCCTTCATCATCTCCTCTGCCAGACTTAGCGATTCGAGGTCTGCTCTCACAACCTCTGCCCAGGTCTTTCTTGGTCATCCTCTACTGTGGCTTCCTTCCACTGGGATTTCTTAGCATTTCTTAACCTATTGGTCATTGGCCATGCATGTCACAACAGAGTCTTCTCTCCTGCATACCAACTCACATATAGATACATACACACACACACACACACACACACTATATATATATATATATATATATATATATATATATATATATTTTTTATGTACATATATATATATATATCGATACATCCATGCACACACACATATACACGCATACACATATACACACACACACATATACACACATACACATATACACATATACACGTACATGCAGAAATAATCCCTTGAGAAAAAAATGGAAAAGAGAGAGAGAAAGAGGTAGAAAGGATATAAATATGTATTGAATATGAGAATATTAAGTGAAATATATAGAGAAAGTGTGGAGATTGAGGAAATTGTTGAGTAAAAAATTGTACAGGATTAAAATATTGAAAATAACCTAAAAGATAATATGAAGCTGACAAACATACACACACGTATATATAGTGAGAACTGGAGGAAAACATGGACACACATGGAGGAAAGGAGCACATACACACATAAAAGTTGATAAGAAAGACCCTGCAGAGAAGGTGGGTGGAATACATAGCTATGAAGGTGTATCAAATATAAGTTAAGGAAATTGAAAAGTGAAGTAAATGTATACACAGCTACAGATGAAATACACACACATATATATATATACTGTATATATTATATATATATATATTATATTATATTATATATTTTGTATATATATATATTTCATAGATATGTATTTTATATGATATATATATTTAATATTATATATATATATATATTATATATATATATATATATATATATATATATATATATTTATATAAATGGAATAGAATGAAACAAAATTTCATTTCTCACTCTTAGTATGGCACTTACTTAAATGTAAGTATGTATGTATACGTACATACATATATGTATGTACGTATACATACATACATACTTACATTTATATATATATATATATATATATATGTAGGAGGTGAGTTTTATTGTAGTACAATAAAGCAATGCAGATATCGGATAAGAAGCACTCTACAGTTTGTGGGACTGGAGTATACATAATATAAGATCAAAAGATGGTTAAAGGAGTTCCATGTATTTTATTATGCGCATTTCAAAAACAAACATCATCATGCAATAATATTTGTGTTTTCATCAGATAAAACAGGAGAACATGATATGAAGGCTAAAAAACACTTGTGGATAGTGCAGTTTTAAATCAACATATGTTGATTTAAAACTGCACCATCCACAAGTGTTTTTAGCCTTCATTTCATGTTCTCCTGTTTTATCTGATGAAAACACAAATATTATTGCATGATGATGTTTGTTTTTGAAATGCGCATAATAAAATACATGGAACTCCTTTAACCATCTTTTGATCTTATATTATATATATATATATATATATATTATATATATATATATATATATATATTATATATATTATATATATATATATATATATATATAATGAAGGAAGTATGGTAAGAAACCAGATGGACCATAACGCACCAGAGTACTCAATACTTAGGGCAGTAGAGTGGGTAATAGGAAAATGTTTGACCCCGACGGCAGAGCTCAAGCCATTTCGACGGCTATTTCTGGGCTCAGAAATAGCCGTCGAAACGGGTTGAGCTCTGCCGTCGGGGTCAAACATTTTCATATATATATATATATAATATATATTATATATATATATATATATATATATATATATAATGTATATGCATAATTATGGTGGTTTCCAGATGGGTATCAGAAGGTGGCTACAGG
>OZ024747.1:3843920-3846420 GCA_964016885.1 Eledone cirrhosa
CAGCCAATATAAGCAATAAATATAAAATGGACCAGGTATTTCACTTCTAATTGCCGTTTCTTTGCAATCAGCTTAATAGAAACACACTTTTGGAAAAATTGATAAAAAATAAGAAGAGAATCTCTCAAATTTGCCAGAAATATTGACTTTGAAATCTTATTAAAATCATACATCCTTGTATGATTTAGACATTTTTTAAAACATCCTTTTATTCTTTATATATCTTATATATATACACATTATATATTTATCATATTATATATAGATAGATATACATACATGCAGAGGCATGTATGTATACACACATATCTCTTTCTTGCTGTATATGTATGTATATGTATATGTATATATATATATATATATATAGTGAGAGAGAAAGATACATACACACATGTATGTATATTGGTATGAATGTATATGGTGCTTCTGTGTTCTTTTTTAAAATAACTTCACTTGTGTGTTTGTATGTCTATATAAATATATATATATATATATATATATATATACATATATATATATATATATATATACAAATATATGTTTCATTTCATGTGTGTATATGGTCATCACACATATAATTCACATATGTAGACCACTATTTTAAATGTGAACATATATATATATATATATGTATATATATATATGGTTGTTGCATGTGTGGGCATGATTTTGAAGAATTTGCTAAAAAGACTTTATGTCCACACACACATGTACACACATATACATACCCATATATGCACACTCATATATACATACACACACATATATACATGCACACACATACATATACATACATTTACATACACATATATATATATGTATACATATATCCCTTTATTTTACTTTTTAGAAAAATTGGTAAAAAAAAATTTAGGGATAGAAATCTTTTACAGTATGAAGGGGAAAAAAATCAATAAGTCCTTTATCTTAGAATATTGTTCCTTATTTGACTGTAGAATGTAAATCCATACTTCTAGAAAGAAAATATAACAATTAAGATATATAAAAAATATGAAAAAATATTTCACTTTTTCTCTTTCTCTCTTTTTCCATCTCATTATCTATCTTTATCTCTTTCAAATTTTTTCCCCTTTTTCCATTATGTTTATTTTTTTACTTTTATTACTAAAAAAATATTTCCTTTCTTATTATATCTATTATTATTTATTTATTATTTATATTTTTGATCATTCGATTTTTATTTTGGTGAGGGAAATATTTTTGTGGCAGTAATGTTGGTGTTTGAAGGGTGGGGAAGAAAGGATGGTTTCACTGATTCTATTTTCTCGAATTTCTCCCTTAAAAAAATTATTTTCCGATATTTTTTTATTACAAATTCTTTTTATTATAATATATATATGTATATATATTTTTTTTCTGCTGAAAAGATATTAAAATTTTTCGTTGATCAAATGTGGCAGTGGTGGCGGTGGAGGTGGTGGTGGTGGTGGAGGTGGTGGCAGTGGTGGTGGTGGTGATGGTGCAGGTGGTGGTGGAGGTGGCGGTGGTGGCAGTGGTGGTGGTGGTGGTGGTAGTGGCAGTGGTGGTGGTGGTGATGGTGGAGGTGGTGGTGGTAGTGATGGTGGAGGTGGTGGTGGTGGTGGTGGTGGTGGTGGTGGTGGTGGCGGCGGTGGTGGTGGTAGTGGTGATGGTGGTGTGGTGGTGGTGGTAGTGGCAGTGGTGGTGGTAGTGATGGTGGAGGTGGTGGTGGTGGTGGTGGTGGTGGCGGCGGTGGTGGTGGTGGTGATGGTGGTGGTAGTGGTGATGGTGGTGTGGTGGTGGTGGTGGTGGTGGTGGTGGCAGTGAAGCTGAAAGGGATGGTAGAATGGTATGTTGGTGGTGGATGAAATAAAAAAAAAAAAAGTCACTGCTATGTTCGATAATGTAAACGCTGTGTCTATAATTCCAGTTTTATCTTATAAATTTAAGCAACAGCAGCATTCACAATATACATAAAATGAATACAAAATGATAGCAACAACAACAACAATATTGTAATAATAATAATAATAATAATAATGATGATAATGATAATATGGATATATATAAAAATGAGAATTTCAAATGGTAAGAACAAGGCATAAATCAACCCTTTTTAAAACATTAAATCATCCTCCACTATAAAAAATGCGCCCCCCCCCCCACCTCTCTTAAAAAATTTCTATCCCTTATCTAGAAAAATCAACCTTATATACATATATACACACAATATATATATATATACACACAATATATATATACATATATACACACAATATATATATATATACACACAATATATATATACATATATACACACAATATATATATCCTCTTCCTTATACTCCTATATTAACACATCCTCTCCTCAAATGCCTTTTTCACTTTCTTTCTATATTTCCACCCTTCATTTCAAACCCTAACACCATCACCCCAGCCCCCTCTTTTTCAATATTTCAACTGAGCCCTCTGTCCCTTCCTCCCTCTCCTCTCTCTCACTCTCTCTCTCTCTCTTTCTCTC
>OZ024747.1:3851420-3863920 GCA_964016885.1 Eledone cirrhosa
GTGTGGTGTGGTGTAGTGGTGTGGTGTGGTGTTGTGTGGTGTGTAGTGTGGTGTGGTGTAGTGTGGTGTAGTGTGTAGTGTGGTGTGGTGTGTAGTGTGGTGTGTGTAGTGTTGTGTCGTGTGATGTGGTGTTGTGTGGTGTGTAGTGTGGTGTGGTGTGGTGTGGTGTGGTGTGGTGTGGCATGGTGTAGTGTGTAGTGTGGTGTGGTGTGGTGTAGTGTGGTGTGGTGTTGTGTGGTGTGTAGTGTGGTGTGGTGTGGTGTGGTGTAGTGTGTTGTAGTGTGGTGTGGTATTGTGTGGCGTGTGGTGTGGTGTGGTGTAGTGTGGTGTAGTGTAGTGTGGTGTGTTGTGCGGTGTGGTGTGGTGTTGTGTGGTGTAGTGTGGTGTAGTGTGTAGTGTGGTGTGGTGTGGTGTGGTGTGGTGGTGTGGTGTAGTGTTGTGGTGTGGTGTGGTGTGGTGGTGTGGTGTGGTGTTGTGGTGTGATGTGGTGTGGTGTGGTGGTGTGGTGTGGTGTTGTGGTGTTGTGGTGTGGTGTGGTGTAGTACAGTGCAGTTTAATATAGACTAGTGTAATATAAAATAACTTATTACAGTGTCCTTGTCTAGCCCCATGTCAGCCTTAATAGAGCAAAACTATGACTACAGACAGTCTAGCCATGACCATCCTGTCTTTATATCTAGAGACTGTGTAGCTCACTCTCAACTACATTATCTAATGTGTCCATCTCTCAACTTGTAGAAAGGATTTGGAGGATAATTGACTACTATTTCTAACACAGAATCTCCTGTGCTGTGTGGTGTAATGTTTTGTGTTTATAGTAGAGTTTGTTTATAATGTAGTGTAGAAGAGATGAAGACACTTTAGTTCAATGTAAGGTGAAAGAGATGTTGTTGTTGTTGTTATTGTTGTTATTGTTGTTATTGTTGTTATTGTTGTTATTGTTGTTATTGTTGTTGTTGTTTAACCCTAGGCCAAGCTTGATTAAGAAGATGTTCATGAAAGATGCTCCAAACGTTGATATCTTCTCTTATTTTCAACACCAAATTATCAAAGTTTATCCTAATTTTGCACATGGCTGTGTGTGAATTGATAGATAGTTGACTGTTGCATCTAGCAAGTCAAGCAATGTCATACATGTGGATAGATATTCAATAGAGTAGGTAAAAAATCCCTTTAGAAAACTCACATTACATCTTTTCCCCCTCTCCCCCATTAATATATCATCAATTTATACCCTTAATCCGACCATACTAGGTGGAAGGGGTAAGCCAGCAGGGGTAGGCCTATGATTTGAGTGGGTAAGACACTCTCCTCATATTATATTTTATTCTGTTATTTGTAAGTATACCAAGTACACTACATGTATATATACACCAATATCACATACATAAACCATTACTATTTATCTGATTAATCCCACCGAGGTTAACTTTGCCTTTCATCCTTACGGGATCAATAAAATATAGTACCAGTAATGCACTGGGTAATTGCTGGCCTTGTGCCAAAAGTAGAAACAATTATTTCTTTCAATATATATAAGGGCGGTGGATTGGCAGTATCGGTAGAGGGTCGGACACCATGCTTTGACGCATAGAGTTTCCATTTTGAGTTCAAATCCCACCGAGCTTAACTTTGCCTTTCATCCTTACGGGGTCAATAAAATAATGTATCAGTAATACACTGGGATAATTGCTGGCCTTGGGCCAAAAGTAGAAACAATTATTTCTTTAAATATTTTATAAATTCTCTGATGACACAATAATGAGCATAACTAATATCTACTTCCTTGAGTGAATGCTCAGATTATAATATATAGATAAACTTATAGATAAATAATGGCTCTTAAGAAAGGTTTCTCACTATTTTTTTGTTTTTTCACCCCTTCTCTGTAAAGTTATGTCGGTACCACAACATCCAGTCCAAAGTAATGAAGCCGTGTAGGTGTCACAACAAACAACAAAAAAACACACAGTCCACGCTGTAATGTGGCCGTGTAGGTAACATGGTAAAAAACTCCCAGTCCACACTGTAAACGTTGTTGGTGTTAGGAAGGGCATCCAGCCGTAGAAAACCTGCCAGACAGTCCCATACGAGCAAGACACGATGACCTGGCCAATCTTGCCTCAAGTGGGACAATTCCCGTCTAACCCATGCTAGCATGGAAGATAGATGTTAAATGATGATGATGATGATGTTTGCTGTTTATTTTTGTACAAATATTTGTTACAGGGATAAAATATCTTAATTTTCATCTTGGCTGTTAAAGCATTGTTGTCTATGAGCTCTGTACTATTGCACTGTAGCTTGTCAGATTTATTTGAAGTTTCATTCCTAAATACTTCTATGGATTATACCTATGATGATTGGACTTACCTTGTTGATTGTGGAAATACTTTCAGCTTTGAAACTTTAATGGCATAATTCCTCTTTTACCTGAGCATTTACCCTTGTGATATATATATATATATATGTATATATAAATATACATATATATGTGTGTATATATATATATATATGTATATGTATATATATATATATATATATATGTGTGTGTGTGTGTGTGTGTATGTGTATGCATGTATGTATATGTATATATATATATATATATATATATATATATATATATATTATCATAAGCATCATCTTCACTATTTAACATTGATTTTTCTGAACTAGCATGGGTTAGACGAGTTGTCCTGTTGTGAGAAATGCCTGGTCAGGTGATCATATCTTGCTCTTACAGAACTGATTTTTTTTTGGCTTGGTTTCTATAGCTGCATGCTCTTCCTAATGCCGAATATTCTCTCTCTCTCTCTCCCTCTCTCTCTCCCTCTCTCTCTCTCTGTTTCTCCCCCCCCCTCTCTCTCTCTCTCACTCTCTCTATGTGATGACCATAGCAATTTATTTTAACGCTCAGCTGGGCTTTTTAGTTTTAGGATAGTTAGAAATTTTACATTTAATCCCTGTATGTATAAGGTTTCAATTGCAATTAGTTGTAGCAAGATAACTCTGATATGTAACATTTGGGGGATTTGCTGTAAATTGTAATATTTTGTGTATGAGAGTTCCCCACCAAACCTAAAGTGACCCAAGCCCTCCAACATCTAAATCAGACCACTCTGCTGCCATTTGGGAGAGAAGGGGATGGAAGTAAATACTGTTAAATTATTTAGTTTGGTGCTCTACCACCTCACACTGTAAAACACCTACAATCTACAAAGTTGAAACTGAGCCATTGAGGAAGCCACTTTGTGATCCACTGACATGCTAGAAATAACAGTACAATGTCCTTCAAATCACAACTTGCTATCTTTCTACAAAGGACTAACCCAGGGCCAGGGCTAAACAACAGAAACAACAACAACAAAGTTGTGCCAGCATGTATATATATATATATATATATATATATATATATATACGTACATATATATATGTGTGCATGTATGTATATATATATACATACTACTGTACGTCTGTATACATATATGTATGTACATATACATATATATACATATATATATATATATATATATATATATATATATATATATATATATGTATATGTACATACATATATGTATACAGACGAACAGTAGTATGTATATATATATATATATACATACATGCACACATATATATATATATGTACGTATGGATTCACCAAACATTTATTATAATGCTCGGTGTGTTTGTAAACAAACATCCCGTATTAAGCCGTAGTGTTTACAAACACACCGAGCATTATAATAAATGTTTGGTGAATCCATACGTACATATATATATATATGTGTGCATGTATGTATATATATATATACTACTGTACATCTGTATACATATATGTATGTACATATACATACTTATATTTAAGTAGCAGCTGTACTAAGAGTGGGAAATGAAATTTTGTTTCATTTTTTCTGTTTATATATATATATATATATATATATATATGTACATGTATATATATGTATATATATATATATATGATATGTATATGTATATATATATATATATTAGGATTGGTGCTCTGAAATAGCGATGTATATATGAATGTATCATCATCATCATCATCATCACCGTTTTACGTCCGTTCTTCCACGCTAGCATGGGTTAGACGGTATGTATAATATATTTGGCAATATACCGTATGTTTAATTAAAAACATTTTGAAGACCTTGCACTATCATTTTAAAGTAGTGACTATGTCACTTACTTCTTTTTTTGGCAAAGAAAGGGAGAGAAGCTGACAGATTCTGTTTCACGCTGTTGTTGGCGATCCTCAGAGCATCCTTTGTCGCAAATTATAGAGGCTGGATTCTTATAGAATTCCAGTAATAATCAGGAACTTATTATACAGAACGGTTGCCGGTCAAGCATACGGTATATTGCCAAATATACTATACATACATTTATGTATACATCGCTATTTCAGAGCATCAATCCTAATTTTTTATTTTTACTGGACCGGCAACCGCTCTGTATAATCAGTTCCTGATTATTACTGGAATTCTATAAGAATCCAGCCTCTATAATTTGCGGCAAAGGCGGGGAATACGATGCTCTGAGGATCGCCAATAGTGTGAAAAAGAATCTGTCAGCTTCTCTCCTTTCTTTTGCTGAAAAAAGAAGTAAGTGACATAGTCACTACTTTAAAAATGATAGCGCAAGGTCTTCAAAATGTTTTTAATTAAACATACAGTGTATTGCCAAATATACTATACATATATTCATATATACATCGCTATTTCAGAGCACCAATCCTAATTGTTAATTATTGCAGTTCCTGATTATTACTGGAATTCTATATTGCCAAATATACTATACATACATTTATATATATATATTGTCACTCGACCAAGATCTTTGGCGCTATGCAGTAATACAGAAGACCCGCCTTGCCTAAGTGCAAAGCGAAACCTACAGTCAAGTAGGCACCTCTTAACCAAAAATACACCCCCATCCCACTACCTTTACCCCCACCCCTTTCTCTGTAAAGTTATGTTGATACCACAACATCCGGTCCTAAATAAATGAGGTCATGTAGGTGTCATGACAAAAAAACACACGGTCCATGCTGTAATGTGGCCGTGTAGGTAACACGGTAAAAACCTCCCAGTCCACACTGTAAACGTGGTTGGTGTTAGGAAGGGCATCCAGCCGTAGAAAACCTGCCAGACAGTCCTGAGCAAGACAACCAATCTTGCCTCAAGTGGGAAAATTCCCGTCCAAACCCATGCAAGCGTGGAAAATAGACGTTAAATAAATGATGATTATGATGATGATGATGATGATATATATATATATATATTGTCTGAGCGCCTGAGGAGTCAGTTATGAAGAGGCTTCTCTACTAGACACTGGTGACCATAACTGAACCCCAAAACCAAAGGTCGCGCATACATGTTAAGTGTATGGAACTTTATTTATCCTATATATATATATATATATATGCATACATATACATACATCTATACACTTGGGCACCATGAATATATAATGACTGCTTATTTCCACACACACATATATATATAAATATATATATAAATATATATATATATATATATATATATATATATATATATGTATATATATAGATATAGATATATACATATATATATATATATATATATATATATATATATATATATATATATATATATATATATATATATATATGTATATATATAGATATAGATATATACATACATCTATATACACATACAATCATGGGCATCATGAATATATAATGCCTGTTTTACCATATATATATATATGTCAAGTGTCAACCACTTTATGGTAGACTTGTTGGGGAAATGATAATTTGATATCTCTTCCACCCACCCCCCTCTCTCTCTCTCACACACACACACATATATGCACACACACACGCACACAGATGCACATACACGCATACAGTGTTGACATGCAGGTCAATGGTCAATCTATCTTCAGTCAATAAAAACAGCTATCTATCTGTCAGTTTATCTCTTTGTCTATCTATTTCTCTCTCTCTCTCTCTCTCTCTCTCTCTCTCTCTCTCTCTCTCTGTCTGACTATCTATCTATCTATCCCCCCTATTGGTGATTTAGATTGTAAATGTGTTTGTTTTAATAATTGTTTCTACTTTTGGCACAAGGCCAGCAATTATCCCAGTGTATCACTGGTACTTTATTTTATCGACCCCATAAGGATGAAAAGCAAAGTTAACCTTGGCGGGATCTGAACTCAGACCATAAAGGGCCGTAACTCTTTGCTGCAAAAGATGGCGTCCAACCCTCTATGTACATTATGGTGTCCTATCTACCAACTGATGGGGAAATATAAGAAAATGTTCAATTCTTTATTTCTATCTGTTATGTAGTGAGACATAGACATTGCTCTGTTACTCTAAGTCTCGTATAAAGTAAATGAGAATCTCATTATGTTACAGTCGTCTGTGTTGGGACAGTCATTAGTGCACCTCATTAAATACTTTATAATATTTGACTTGGGTTTTAGGGTGGTGGGTGGCAGTAGAGCATTAGACATGCTTTGTGGTATATAGTTACATACCTTTGCATTCGGTCTGATTTCAAATCTTACCAACGTTAGCTTTGCTTTTCATCCTTATGTGGTCAATAAAATAGAGCACCAGTAACATACTGGGGTCATTTTAATCGACTTTCCCCTCTAAATTTATTGGCTTTGTGCCTAAATCAGAAACTAATATTTGTATTGGGTTTCTTAATTCCAAGTTCAAAACCTACTAAGGTAAACTTTTAATCCTGTCAGAGCCAATAAAATATCAGTCTAGGATGGATTGGTGGAATTTTTACAGCACTTATATGTTTTGGTCCCATGCATTCAGAGTTTAAATCCTGATGCTTGTCACAGGAAACTGTTGACAATATTGAACGGGTGTCCTTATCATAAAAGCATCTAAGATGTTTCCTATGATACACAACCTTGGAAGAAGCTGACTTAAAGTGTAAGCTGTGAGCCATAACCAGGCTTCAGAATAAAGCTAGGTAGACTAGATAGCATGAATCAACAGTTTTGAAGGTTTAACTCACTTCAACTTCTATTTCTCATATTCTGTTCTGTTAATTGTAAAGGTATGTTGTAGACTGCATGTACAAGATATTCCCATACATAAATTATATGTATTTAGCTCTGATTAATAAAATACAGTTTGAAATAGGGCCTATATTTCACATTTAGACTGGTCACACTGTTGACATCTCACTGCTACCATGACTACCAACATTATTTTTCTACACTCAAGAAAGAATTTAAATGTAAATTTGAAAGCAGAAGGGACTCAGGAGTCATAGCATGGATGCAGCCTCCCCACCACTACCACCAGCACCTTAGAGTTTGAGAAGATAAGGGCTGAATCATTTACTTGAGGGAAGGTTTCTTTTCTGAAGACCTGTTGCTATCCAGCTTTCCTGAGAGATTCTTACCAGCACTACATCTTGTCTGGCCCTATTACCAACCTTACATAGACCCAGTCTTAGCAATTGGTTAAAGTCAGGATATAGAACTATTATAAAACACACATTGTCTCTTGACCAAAATAACAGCAAGTATATTAAATTGGTTTAATGTTCTGTTCAACAGAGCTAGTGTGTTTCTTGTTGTTGTTGTTGTTTGTGGCTGGCAAAGTGAAGTCACTTCTAATTAGTCATGAAGCAAATTTTAGCAATCCTACTTCTTTTCAGTTAATTAGTCTAAAGATAACTTTGTAATAATTGTGTAAGCTATATTGACAGGTAGAGCTGAGAAAATAATAGAGTTGTTATAATGTAAGACAAGTTTATGTACATTGCCTGGTTGATTTGATGTATTGGTCAGACTGAAGTGATAGCAAGGAAGGATTATAAGTGTAAATTATAGATAAATAATTGTGTAACAAATGGATATAATTAAACTTTTAGCAGGAAGAAAGGTGTGGAGATGGTGCAGTAGATGTAGTTGAGAGACAGGATCATAAAGTATGAAGATGTATATGTTACTGTTGTTTAGCCTCAGGTCAGCTATGATTGCACAAATAATTTATATATCAAAGAGTTTAGTATGCTGCCAAAAATCTCTAGGTGTTACAACATTAAATTTAATCTGACCAATTTTTATGTGAAGGATATTTGAGCTCTGACAACTTTATATACAACCAGGTGATATGAAACAGGTCTTGTGTGATATGAGGATATTTGATTAATCGTCATCATCATTTAATATCTGCTTTCTCTGTTAATAAGGGTTGGACAGGTCTACTTAGACAAACTCAGTACTGAAGTGAGGCTACTGACCTCTCAGACAAACTACAGGGTCTGTATCTCACTCAACTCTGTACAGAAACAGGGCTACTGACCTCTCAGACAAGCTACACGGTCTGTATCTCACTCAACTCAGTAGAGAAACAGGGCTACTGACCTCCCAAACAAACTACAGGGTTTGTATCTCACCTTCGTATGGTTGTATGTTCTATTGAGTGCACAGGGGAGGTTGTCATGTCTTTGACGCAACTGTTTGGCAGGCTTTCTACAGCTGAATGCTGTTCCTATCACCAACCACTTTACAGAGTGTACTGGGTGCGTTTGTCATGTAGATCACCAAAACAATAAACATGCGAGGGGCAATATAATTCTGGAAGTGTTATAGAGACAAAATCTATTGCTTTTGTAATATTTGATATAATTTTAAAATATTCATGAATATGTTATATAAGAGATAAGCATAAGAACCACCACATCACAATATTTATTGCAGACTGGAATATTTTCCCAAGAAATGTATGAAATATTTATGTATAAAATTTTTGCAAAATTTTTTTTATTGGAATATTTTTTTTTTAAAGGGAGAGAGGGGAAATATTATTGATTTTTGAATTTGAGTCATGATGGGAGAATACTGGAAATTGCTGCATTATATTTATTGGTGGTAAAGATCTTTCTCCCAGTTTGAATATCATACCAAGTCTATCTGGCTGGATAAGAATTTTTCCATTACAACCATGTGGTCTTGGGTTCTATCCCTTTGCAGGAAAACTTGGCAAAATGTCTTCTGTTCTAACCTCAGGCTAACCAATCCCTTGTGAATGAATTTGGTACGTGGAATCTGTAGAAAGCCCATTGTATATATGGCTGACTGAATACACATGTTTTTCCTCAATTTTTTTTTTTTTCTGTTCCCTCCAGTTTTCCCTCTCAATCTTTTTATTTCATCTTTTATTTCTCACTCTATATTCTGATGAAAGACTAATGTCTGAAACATATAGACTCTTTTCCTACTATATCAAGTGTTAAACAAATATATTTCTTCAGTGTACTGCGTTGTTTGCTTTGTTGTTTCCACTTACGTTTTGCATATATCATCATCATCATCATTTCATTTTACGTCCGCTTTTCCCTGCTTGCAAGGGTGGGACGGGAACTGATTCTGGCTTGATTTCTACAGCTGGATGCCCTTCCTAACACCAACCTCATTTACAGTGAGTGCTGGGTGCTTTTTTTCTTTTTTGCCGTGGCACCTCCACGACCACTTTGCAGTGGAATGATAGGGACCCCATATATATATCATTTACAAATATTATTTATTTATTTATTTATATATTTAATAATTGTCTAAAAGAGAAAAAAATAAAAAGGAAAAAAATATATTTTTCTCCCTATTTTCATATACACCACCACTACACTACCACCCAACCACTACACCACATTATATCTGTACATAGATCATTATATTCTACTGAAATATGTTTAATTTAATATTCCAACTCGTGTGCTCCTTCTCCACATTTTATTATTATTATATACATATATATATATATAACAATATATAACAATATACGAAAACATGGGCGGAGGTGGTGAGAGCAGACCTCAGATTGCTGAAACTCACAGAGGAGATGACGAAGGACCGTGACAAGTGGAGAGATGCTGTGCTGAATAGGACTCGTCCAACCCTTGCAAGCAGGGAAAAGCAGACGTAAAATGATGATGGTGATGATGATGATGATATATATGCAACTTTAGTGTTTATCTATAAAATGTCTAATTTTAGGAATATATTTTATGTTAAAATTCTTATATCCAAACTTCCTTATTCTCTATTGTCAGAGAACCAACTCTGACCACCTGGCTGTCTTCTACCTTTAACATGTATCTCTGTCACACACCCCTAGCCCACAACACTACCATCTAACCACACCACTACACTACCACCTCACCACTACACTACCACCACACTACCACCTAACCAAACCACTACACTATCACCTCACCACTACACCACCACTACACTACCACCCAACCACTACACCACCACTACACTACCACCCAACCACTACACTACACTACCACCCAACCACTACACTACACTACCACCCAACCACTACACTACACTACCACCCAACCACTACACTACACTACCACCCAACCACTACACTACACTACCACCTAACCACACCACTACACTACCACCCAACCACTACACTACACTACCACCCAACCACTACACTACCACCTAACCACTACACCACCACCACACTAACACCCAACCACTACACCTCCACTACACTACCACCTAACCACTACACTACACCTAACCACACCACCACACTACCACCCAACCACTGTACCACCACTACACCACCACTACACCACCACTACACCACCACTACACTACCACCCAACCACTACACCACCACTACACCACCACTACACCACCACTACACCACCACCCAACCACTACACCACCACTACACCACCACTACACTACCACCCAACCACTACACCACCACTACACTACCACCAAACCACTACACAACCACTACACCACCACTACACTACCACCCAACCACTACACTACACCACCACTACACTACACCACCACTACACCACCACTACACTACCACCCAACCACTACACCACCACTACACCACCACTACACTACCACCCAACCACTACACCACCACTATACCACCACTACACCACCACTACACTACCACCCAACCACTACACAACCACTACACCACCACTACACTACCACCCAACCACTACACCACCACTACACCACCACTACACTACCACCCAACCACTACACCACCACTATACCACCACTACACCACCACTACACTACCACCCAACCACTACACCACCACTACACCACCACTACACTACCACCCAACCACTACACCACCACTATACCACCACTACACCACCACTACACTACCAACCAACCACTACACCACCACTACACCACCACTACACTACACCACCACTACACCACCACTACACTACCACCCAACCACTACACCACATTATATCTGTACATAGATCATTATATTCTACTGAAATATGTTTAATTTAATCTAAAAATGTATTTGTGAATATCGACAATATAAATGTGTGTGTATATATATCTAACATAGCGTCACTACTTGGTGTGTGAGAGTGTGTGTATTCATGTATGTGGATGTGTGTGTGTGTGTGTGTACATACTTACATAGATACATATAGATATATATGTCTGTGTGCGTGTATGTGTGTATTTGCATGCATGTGTGTGTGTGTTTGCGTTTGTGTACATACACACATACATACATACTTATACATAAATATATATACATAGATATATATGTATGTATTTGTGTGTGTGTATTTTCAAGTGTGTGTGTTTGTGTATATATATACATACATACATACTTATACATAAATATATATACATAGATATATATGTATGTATTTGTGTGTGCGTATTTTCAAGTGTGTGTGTTTGTGTATATATATACATACATACATACTTATACATAAATATATATACATAGATATTTATGTATGTATATGTATTTGTATATATATATATATATATATATATATACAGATGTAGACACATGTATGTAGATATGTATCTATAGATGTGTGTGTATGTATACAGGAATGTTTGTATGTCATGTGTGCCCTAATACCAAACCACATTTTCACTGTGTACATATATATATATATATATATGTGTGTGTGGGTGGGTGTATCTGTCTGTGTATGTGTGTATATATACATACACACATATACATACATGCATACTTACATATATAAATACAGGCATGCATATATACATATATACATACATACTTACATGCATTCATACATACAAGCATATATACATACATCCATACTTACATGCATATATACATACATGCATATATACATACATGCATATATATATACATACATATATTCATACTTACATACATACATACATACACAGATACATATACCCACGTTTATACACATATACACACATATATACATACACATATACACACACATACACACACATGCACACACACACAAACATAGACACATATATACATACACATACACACACACATACGCACACATACATACAGACGCACACATACATATACATATACATACACACACATACATACACACACCTTCATACACATACGCATACATACACACACATACATTCACACACATACATACACACATATATAC
>OZ024747.1:3866420-3873920 GCA_964016885.1 Eledone cirrhosa
TACCAAGAACAGAACATAAACATAACAAAAATAAACATAAAAATAAAAACACAAATGTAAAAATAAACATAAAAATAAACCTAAAAATAAACCTAGAAATAAACCTAAAAATAAACATAAAATAAATATAAAAACATATAGAAGTTGTGACCTGAGCAGTTGTGGCAATATTCTGTAAGAGGTACTGATTCAATTGGCATTTAATGAAAGATATCTTCAACAAATATATGTTTGGTTTCTGTTTGATTTCTTTTGAAGGGAGCCTTTGAATGTAGCTACAGCTTGCAAATACAGACATCAATGGCGAAACAGTTACAGCTAGATAAATGAACATTTTTCCCCCCTTTAAAGATATCCCTTTAAGTACCTGGTTATCTTTAAGTATAGGAAATATATAAAAACTTCCCACGCCACCTTTTCAAAGGCAGCACGTATCCGCCATAATTACGGGATAAATATATACAAATGTTACTTTCAATTAAAAATGGAGGGAAGTCATAATTTCCTCATGTTGTAAGTAAGACTTGACTGAGAAATGTTAACTCTATTTATTTCTTCATTTCTCTATACTGTGATTCATGGAAGTCAAACAGAATGTGATATAGCTATTCCCTACAATTTTCTACCATTCTCTATCATTTCAGCATGCCATGCCACGCCATGCCACGTCATGCCATGCCATGCCACACCATGCCATTGCATGCTATGTCATGTTCCCTTCTGACCTCTGTTTATATATATTCCTGTTGTATAGAAAAGCAGCTTGATGTGTATTTTCCTGCTTCAAACAGACAATTCTAAAGCCCAGTTGTGATAATGAATTCATTTACAGGTAGCTATTGACAGAGCAGGCTACTTTATTGGTCTTATTCCAAGTGTTACAACATTTTTCTTCTTTTTACTTTAATAGAATCAGAAACACTAATACCGTCTTTATTAGTGTATGACTAGATTTTATTGATAGAACTACCATACATACTAAGCAGTGAATTAGCAATCATTAAATTGATGGATAGAGTGTGAATGTACCTGGCCTAGTTGGTAACAGTGTTGGCTTTACGATCATAAGGTCATGGGTTCAATTCCTGGACTGGACTGGGTTATGTGTTGTGTTCATTTCACTTTGCTCCAGTATACTCAGCTGAAAATGAGTACCAGCAATATCTGGGGGTTTAAACCTGCAATGAACTTTAGATAGAATGTGTGACTGTATTAACAATACACACACATACGCACATATACACATACATACACACACACATATACATACACATATATATACACACACTCATACACATATGTATTCATAGTATTATTTACCTGGTTTTGCTCATTTTCTTTATTATTGTGCATGTGTTACTAGGGTGTAACTAGAAGATTCCAGACTTCAGAAAGAATTCCTATAATTGTTTCTACTTTTAGCACAAGGCCAGCAATTAACCCAGTTATATATGTATTTCATGTAATATGATATAATATAATATAATTATATTATATTATATGTAATATAATATATATATGATGATGATGATAATGATATATATATATATATATATATATATATATATATATATATATATATATATATATATATAAATTAGAAATAGAAGCTTTCGTCATATTTTTTACTTAAGAAATTTTAGCCTGATAGTGGGGTTTAGAACCCTCAGAGAAATGGAAAAAGATGAGTATTGACATACACTCACATATATATATCATCATCATCATCATCATTTTACGTCCGCTTTTCCCTGCTTGGAAGGGTGGGACGGGAACTGATTCTGGCTTGATTTCTACAGCTGGATGCCCTTCCTAACACCAACCTCATTTACAGTGAGTGCTGGGTGCTTTTTTTTGCCGTGGCGCCTACACAACCACTTTACAGTGAGTACTGGGTGCTTTTTTGCCGTGGCGCCTACACTTCCACTTTACAGTGAGAGCTGGGTGCTTTTTTTGCCGGGGCATCTCCACGACCACTTTGTAGTGGAATGATATGGACCCCAGTCCCTATCATCTCATTTCTACAGCTGAGTAAACTGGAGCAATGTGAAATAAAGTGTCTTGCTCAAGGAAACAACACATCACCTGGTCTGAGAATTGAACTCACAACCTTTCGATATATATATATGATAATCATATATAGGTATACATACACTCTCTCTCATTCAGAACAGCATATCACATTATATTTACATCTAACAGTATATTACATACTTATTATTAACAGACAACACAATATTATCACATTATCTTTTATATTATATTGTTGTTATTGTTGTTCTCTCTTTTATGTATATCATATTGTTTTTAATCATATTGTTTTCAATTTGAAAAGAATGTATTAGATAGTGTTTAACAGAATACAATAAACATTGTATGTTCTACAACAGAAACCGTTGAATTAGAAGAAATCATCACAAAGTCATTGCACATTATTTATCAATAATATTTTTTCTTTTCTTTTCTATATTTTCAGATAAAATCTCAATAATATTTGGATGAAATTATTTTGAAATGACTCTGAGTAAGAAACTTTTAGAAATAGAAGTGTTTATATTGATATATATTTTAAATACAAGCCTTGGTGTTGTTCTCACTTATCATGTACAGGAAGGACAAAATCCTGGTACTTATGTGGGAGATATCGCTGCCAATACAAAATTTGTGGACAGCTTTCCACCGCAAGACCATAACCTTATAACATTTAGTCAATTACATGAGAGTCTGAATGGAAATGCTCAGTTATTCAATGTGACCAAAGTAGGGAAGTTGTACACTGGTAAAACTTTGGACACAGAGTCACTTTGTAAATACAGAAGAGAGTGTTTTAGAATGATAGAAATTGCTGTCCGACATGAAGAATCATTTGTGAAAATTATTGAAATCAAAATTATTTTGGAAGATGTTAATGATAATGAGCCTATATTTCCAAATAAATTGATTAAACTGCAGTTTGATGAAACAGATGGGAAAGGAACCACAAAATCTATTCCCAGTGCTGTTGATAAAGATGTTGGAGTTTTAAACTCTCAGATTGCTTATCTGCTTCGAAAAGATGATAGCGCTCCTTTTGAACTATCAGTTTTGCAAAGAATGGTTGGCACTGAGAAACTCGATATTATTCTCAAAAATAAGCTTGACAGAGAAACGAAAGATATTTATACAATACAAGTCATTGCTAAAGATGGTGGAACTCCCCCGAGGGAAGGTATTTTAAATGTTCAGATATCGGTCACAGATGTGAATGATAATGCACCTATCTTTTCTCAGAATATTTACAATGTCTCAGTTGAAAATACAAACGATATAGAATCTCCTATTTTAACTTTATCTGCCAAAGATTTAGACATGGATAAAAACGGTGCAGTTTCGTATTATTTGAATTCTGAGACAACAGACCTGGCAAAGTCATACTTTGAACTGAATGAAATCACAGGGGAACTTTTTTTAAGTAAGAAAATTCCATTGAAGAGAAGACAAACATATAAATTATATATCGAGGCAAAAGACGGAGGTGAACCATCTTTAAATTCTATAGCTATGGTCTATGTAAACATTATCAACCAGCAGAATAATGCACCAAGAATTGATGTAAAATTCGTATCGAAATCAAAAGATAATTCAGCTGTGATTTCGGAAGGGGTCAAAGTTGGCAGTTTTATAGCCTATGTAAAGGTTACCGATAATGATGCTGGACTGAACGGAGAAGTTTCTTGTGATCTTCACAATAATAAAATACAACTCCAAGAACTTGGCAGAAAGAAATACAAGGTTATTGTGAAAAACTCTGTTGATAGAGAGACACAAGATTACATTGACTTTTCAATTATTTGCAAAGATGAAGGTTCTCCCTCTCTTCAGACAGAGAGAAGGTTCACCATTCAAGTAATGGATGTCAATGATGTTCAACCACAGTTTACTAAAGACACATTCAAATTTCTAACTTATGAGAATGAGAAAGAAAACTTCCCAGTTGGTTATATTAATGCAACTGACCCTGATTTAGGACAGGGAGGTCATTTAACCTATTCTTTATTACAGAGGCATAATGATATTCTTCCTTTTCAAATCTCTGACTTTGGATTTATTTCAACGACTCATTCATTGGACCATGAACAACAGGATATTTATGAGTTCAACATTTTAGTTACAGACAATGGCAGTCCTGCATTGAATAGTACTGCTAAAGTGTTTGTAGAAGTTATCGATAAAAATGACAATGCCCCATATTTTACATTCCCTAGTGTTAACCCTTTCAATATAGATGTCCACTACCATCCACAAAGTAACAATGATGTCACAACACTGAGAGCCTCTGATAGAGACAGTCATGTGAATGCTTTTCTCAGATATGAAATAATTGGAGGAAACCATAAACAGTTATTTATTGTTAACCCTTATACCGGAGTATTGTCTTTCTCTCGTCCAGTTTACCAAAATGATGCTGGGTCATATGACCTAAAATTTGTAGTGAAGGATAGTGGTACTCCAGTATTATCAGCCACCACTACAGTATTTCTAATGTTAACAGTCAGTAACAGTACTTCACAACTTTATACAGCTCAACATACTGAGTCAGATGACATGATACATATCAGTTTAGTAGTAATAATTGTAATAGCAGCTGTGATAATATCTACAGCTATTGTAGTCTCTATAATAGTCTGCATTGTTCAAAGACAGAATCAGAGAGATGTTCAATATGGATACCGAATTGATGCAAATAATGATTTAGTTGGGGAGAGAAGACACTCTGAAGATATTTGTGAGCAAATATCTCTAAAATATGATGCCCCTGTTGCTATGGAGACCAATCCAAGTCTCAGCAGAACCCCCCACTCAGCATCAGTATTAAAAAGAGGGTTTTATTCAGGATATAAATCTGGACAAAATTGGAGAGATTCTACTTTGGCAATTCAGCTAAAACCTTCAGCTGATGATACGACACAAGTAAGTAATTTTTCTTAAATAAAGTTTTCTTGTTTTTCTTTTTGTTCATTATATTTATAGGTGAAGAAATCTGTTTTCTTCTTTTATCATCAGTTGATATAGTTTCAATTACAGTTTTGGAACTACAACAACTTGGAAGAACTTTCAGAACCTGTGACATTACCATATGAAACTGTTCTCCACAAAATATGTAAAGATGAAGTAGTTGTGGTCCAGTATATAAACAACAATCATTCATCTCAAATATACTCTCAGAAACCTTCACGTAATTTTCCTGTACTGCACAAACTGTGATTAAGACATAAAACATAATAGGTTCTATGATAAGTTCTACACCATATGGCAAGCAAATGATGTATGGAGATCTTGTTGATAAATATATATAGAGAGAGCACCATAATCTTGTACATGTTCAGGGCCTTAAAAGGACTTAATCTGGCCTTGTAAGAAGAGCAGGACTCAGATCCATTTTCTGGGCCTCTGAAACTGATAAAAGGAAGGAAGGAAGCTATCTTTCCCCTAGAGATGTAACCAAAATATTTGTAATAAAGTTAACTCTACTGATGGCAGTTGGGGTTGTTAAACCCAGCAATGGATGGAGTCAACCATCCAAGAATAGCTACAGAAGATTTTCACACAGTTCTCATCGACATAACTTTACTCAGGAGGCTTGAACTGATGCAAAGATATTGTAGAAGACAGTTGTTCAAGAACTCCACATCACAGTAGGATTAAACCTTGGTTATTATAGTTGTGGAGAGAACTTCTTAACCACACAGCCATGCTTACACTAAATCTGTCATATGTCTGGGGGATTGGCAGTATCAATAGAGGATCAGACACCATGCTTTGACGGATAGAGTTACGGCCCTTTCCATTCTGAGTTCAAATCCCGCCAAGGTTAATTTACCTTTCATCCTTACGGGGTCGATAAAATAAAATACCAGTAATGCACTGGGTAATTGTTGACCTTGTACCAAAAGTAGAATTAATTATTTTATGCCAGTTACTTTACCCCTTTCATGACCAGAATTGTAATGAAATATACTCTATTTCAATTATGAAAAAGAATTTTGAGGTATTTACTAAAATTATTATTTCATTACTAAGATAGTAACTTGTAAGTTCCTTATAAAATTTTGTTGGAAGATTTTTTTATCTTGGAAACCTTTAAAAGGGTGGCTTTATTTTATAGAAGCTGAGCCAGTCTGGTTGGGTTGGTAACTAAAGGATTAAGTTTGGTGAGAAAGTATCTGTAAATGTTGCCTTTGGTAGACTAAAAACTTATCCAAGGGTAGAATTATCTCTTTTATGTTCCATGCTACGAAGCCAAGACAAACCATTAGCTCCCTCGTATTGGTGTGTATACAGACAACATTATATACAAACATATGCATATGTATATACACATACAAGCACACACATACACACACACAGACAGTTTTGCATGCACACACATAATATATGCATACACATAGCAAATGCACTCACAATATATGTATGAAATGTTATCTTAAATCAGTTGCCTACGTATGTGTACTTCTCAATGTAACTGCCTCCAGACACCATTGTCTCTAAGCTGTGCAGGTGTATACATACACACATTCTTTACAACCAGCAAACCAAACAAAAGAAGTGAATGTATGCAGAATAGTGGCCTGAAATCCTATAACAACTAATAATCATCTCTAAGCAGAAGCAGAGTTGCTTGTTTAAGGAGTTTACTTCATAAACATGTGATTTTGTGTTCAATTCTGCCGTGGAATAGCTTGGACAAGTGAGATATAGGATCAAATCTATTTTAGCTCTGGGATGACCAATGACATGTGAGTGAAATTGTGCAGAAGTTTGTCCTATACATACAGACATACATACATACATACATACATACATACATATGTATATATATATAATACAGAAGACCCGCCTTGCCTATGTACAAAGCGAAACCTACAGTCAGTAGGCACCTCTTAACCAAATATACACCCCAATCCACTACCCCTACTCCATCCCCCCACTCCCACCAACACCACCCTCTCTCTGTAAAGTTGGTACCACAACATCCAGTCCAAATAAATGAGATAATGAGATCGAGATTGAGGTCGTGTAGGGGTCACAACACAACACAGTCCACACTGTAATGTGGCCCTGTATGTAGCACGGTAAAAGGCTCCCAGTCCACACTGTAATGTGGCCCTGTATGTAGCACGGTAAAAGGCTCCCAGTCCACACTGTAATGTGGCCCTGTAGGTAGCACGGTAAAAGGCTCCCAGTCCACACTGTAATGTGGCCCTGTAGGTAGCACGGTAAAAGGCTCCCAGTCCACACTGTAATGTGGCCCTGTAGGTAGCACGGTAAAAGGCTCCCAGTCCACACTGTAATGTGGCCCTGTAGGTAGCACGGTAAAAGGCTCCCAGTCCACACTGTAATGTGGCCCTGTAGGTACCACGGTAAAAGGCTCCCAGTCCACACTGTAATGTGGCCCTGTAGGTAGCACGGTAAAAGGCTCCCAGTCCACACTGTAATGTGGCCCTGTAGGTAGCACGGTAA
>OZ024747.1:3878920-3913920 GCA_964016885.1 Eledone cirrhosa
CACACACACAACCACACACACACATACAACCACACATACAACCACACATACAACCACACATACAACCACACACACAACCACACACACAACCACACACACAACCACACATACAACCACACACACAACCACACACACAACCACACATACAACCACACACACAACCACACACACAACCACACACACAACCACACACACAACCACACATACAACCATACACACAACCACACAACCACACACACAACCACACATACAACCACACACACAACCACACATACAACCACACACACAACCACACACACAACCACACATACAACCACACATACAACCACACACATAACCACACATACAACCACACACACAACCACACACACAACCACACACACAACCACACACACAACCACACATACAACCATACACACAACCACACACACACAACCACACACGCAACCACACACACAACCACACACACAACCACACACAACCACACATACAACCACACACACAACCACACACACAACCAGACACACACAACCACACATACAACCACACATACAACAACACATACAACCACACACACAACCACACATACAACCACACACACAACCACACACACAACCACACACAACCACACACACAACCACACATACAACAACACATACAACCACACACACAACCACACACACAACCACACGCACAACCACACATACAACCACACACACACAACCACACACACAACCACACATACAACCACACATACAACCACACACACAACCACACAGAACCACACACACAACCACACACACAACCACACACACAACCACACACACACCACACACACACAACCACACACACAACCACACACACAACCACACATACAACCCCACACACAACCACACATACAGCCACACATACAACCACACACACACAACCACACACATACAACCACACACACAACCACACATACAACCACACACACAACCACACACAACCACACAACCACACACACAACCACACACACACAACCACACATACAACCCCACACACAACCACACATACAACCACACACACAACCACACATACAACCACACACACACAACCACACACATACAACCACACACACAACCACACACACAACCACACATACAACCACACACACAACCACACATACAACCACACACACAACCACACACACAACCACACATACAACCACACATACAACCACACACACAAGCACACACACAACCACACACAACCACACACACAACCACACACACAACCACACACACACAACCACACATACAACCCCACACACAACCACACATACAACCACACATACAACCACACGCACAACCACACATACAACGACACACACACAACCACACACACAACCACACATACAACCACACATACAACCACACACACAAGCACACACACAACCACACAGAACCACACACACAACCACACGCACAACCACACACACAACCACACACACAACCACACACACACCACACACACACAACCACACACACAACCACACACACAACCACACATACAACCCCACACACAACCACACATACAACCACACATACAACCACACACACACAACCACACACATACAACCACACACACAACCACACATACAACCACACACACAACCACACACAACCACACACACAACCACACACACAACCACACACACACAACCACACATACAACCCCACACACAACCACACATACAACCACACACACAACCACACATACAACCACACACACACAACCATACACATACAACCACACACACAACCACACACACAACCACACACAACCACACACACAACCACACACACAACCACACATACAACCACACATACAACCACACACACACAACCACACACACAACCACACACACAACCACACACACAACCACACACACAACCACACATACAACCACACACACAACCACACACAACCACACACACAACCACACACAACCACACACACAACCACACACACAACCACACACAACCACACACACAACCACACATACAACCACACACACAACCACACACACAACCACACACACAACCACACACACACAACCACACACATACAACCACACACACAACCACACACACAACCACACATACAACCACACATACAACCACACACACACAACCACACACATACAACCACACACACAACCACACACACAACCACACATACAACCACACACACAACCACACACACAACCACACATACAACCACACACACAACCACACACACACAACCACACACATACAACCACACACACAACCACACACACAACCACACACACAACCACACACACAACCACACACACAACCACACATACAACCACACACAGAACCACACACAACCACACACACAACCACACACACAACCACACACACAACCACACACAACCACACACAACCACACACACAACCACACACACAACCACACACACAACCACACACACAACCACACACACAATCTCAACATTGCAAGGTATTGTAATCAGAGATAGAGACTTCTAGATAACAATACCAACTGATAACATTAAGCAGAGTATAGAAAGGTATTGTAATCAGAGATAGAGACTTCTAGATAACAATACCAACTGATAACATTAAGCAGAGTATAGAAAGGTATTGTAATCAGAGATAGAGACTTCTAGATAACAATACCAACTGATAACATTAAGCAGAGTATCGAAAGGTATTGTAATCAGAGATAGAGACTTCTAGATAACAATACCAACTGATAACATTAAGCAGAGTATAGAAAGGTATTGTAATCAGAGATAGAGACTTCTAGATAACAATACCAACTGATAACATTAAGCAGAGTATCGAAAGGTATTGTAATCAGAGATAGAGACTTCTAGATAACAATACCAACTGATAACATTAAGCAGAGTATAGAAAGGTATTGTAATCAGAGATAGAGACTTCTAGATAACAATACCAACTGATAACATTAAGCAGAGTATAGAACAATAACCTGAACCCTATTTAGTATCAATAACCATTTGATAACATTATCTTTGAGTTTCCTCTCTCTCTCTATATATATATCATCATCATCATCATCATCATCACCATCATCATCATCATCGTTTAACGTCCATCTTCCACACTAGCATGGGTTTGGACGGGAATTTTCCCCACTTGAGGCAAGTTTGGTTGTCTTGCTCATATAGGACTGTCTGGCAGGTTTTCTATGGCTGGATGCCCTTCCTAACACTAAGCACGTTTACAGTGTGGACTGGGAGGTTTTTACTGTGTTACCTACATGGCCACATTACAGCGTGGACTGTGTGTTTTTTTTTGTCATGACATCTACACGACCTCATTTATTTTGGACTGGATGTTGTGGTACCAACATAACTTTACATTGAAAGGGGTGGTGTGGATGGGGTGAGGCTAGTGGGACGGGGGTGTATTTTGCTAAGCGGTGCCTACTGACTGTAGGTTTCACTTTGCACTTAGGTAAGGCGGGTCTTCTGTATTACTGTGTAGTGCCAAAGATCTCGGTCCAGTGACATTGCCTTGGAGAGGTGTAAGTGTGTGAGGTCGGAATTTATCAAGTCGTCCCAAGTTTTTCTGGGTCTGCCTACTCCGTGGCTACCGTCTATTTTGATCACCCTGCACTTTTTTATACAGCTGTCATCTTTCATGCCCATCACGTGACCATACCAACGTAGTCTTCTCTCGAGTAAACAGCATCTGATCCCTCTTATTCCTAATTTCTCACTTAGTTCATTTATGCTTTGCCGTTCACGTATATTACTATTACACATCCAACGGAGCATGCAAGCTTCGTTCCTCTCCAGTCTGCGTAGATCCTCTGCAGACAATGCCCAAGTCTCACTGCCATGTAACATTGCTGTTTATATGCAGGCATCATACAGCCTGCCTTTCATTTTCAGAGAGAACCTTTTAGCGGCCAATAGTAGTATAAGCTCTCTGAACATTTTCCATCCCGTTCTAACTCTAGCTACTGTACTTTCAAAGCACCCTCCCCCACTGCTGATTTCGTCGCCCAGGTAACGAAAAGTGTCTACTATTTCTATAGAACCATCTGTGCAATGGAATGAGCTAGTATTCTGTGGGTACTTGCTGCTACTTATTGCACCTGAGCACCGGCCACATATAAAATCTATATTCTTAGTTAGCTTACCTGTGATCCCACTACATGTTTTATGCACCAATACTTTGCATTTGGGACATAAAATGGAGTTTCTGCCTACTCCTTTCCTACACACTGAGAATGGCCATTTCCCAGATGGGACCAGTGCCCTATTTTAAACTAGAACTTTAGTCTTAGACAGGTTAATTTTAAGGCCTTTTGATTCTAGGCCATATATATCATCATCATCATCATCATTTCATTTTACGTCCGCTTTTCCCTGCTTGCAAGGGTGGGACGGGAACTGATTCTGGCTTGATTTCTACAGCTGGATGCCCTTCCTAACACCAACCTCATTTACAGTGTGGGCTGGGTGCTTTTTTGCCGTGGCACCTCCACAACCACTTTGCAGTGGAATGATATGGACCCCAGTCCCTATTATCTCATTTCTACAGCTGAGTAAACTGGAGCAATGTGAAATAAAGTGTCTTGCTCAAGGAAACAACACATCACCCGGTCTGAGAATTGAACTCACAACCTTTTAATTGCAAGGCCAATGCTCTAACCACTAAGCCATGTATATATATGGCTTAGTGGTTAGAGAAAAAAAGGGAGGTGGATTGGCACTATCGGTAGAGCGTCCTTCCACATCTTGTGCAGATCTGGTTAAAGGACACCCAATGTTCTCTAGGAATGTCAAAGCTGGCTGGTTTAATGTAGGGTCGTGGATACATTCCATAATCTTCAACACTCTTCCTTCAGATCAAAGTTATTGTCTTGATGGAAAATAAATGACAGCCCTGTATGAGACTGTGGGGACCCTGACCAGACAATGCTGCATGTTGCTTAGGATTTCCTCCTCAGACGTTTTTATAGTGGCCTTGAGGCAATCCATAATACCACATATGACACTCACCAATCTTGATCTGTCTCCCTAATTGTGTATATGTCATACAAGAAGAAGGTAGAGTATCAGACAATATGTTCCATGTGTCTGACACACGTCGACATGCCACCAAAGTCAGCAAACAGCATAGCCTCCATGGCTTTTGGAAACAGATTTTCACGCTCAGAGTTGTTGAAGCATGGAACAAACTACCTGCATCAGTTGTTAGCTGTAGAGACACTGCATCCTTTAAAACGTCCATAGAACACACTACCTGCATCAGTTGTTAGCTGTAGAGACACTGCATCCTTGAAAACCTCCATGGAACAAACTACCTGCATCAGTTGTTAGCTGTAGAGACACTGCATCCTTTAAAACCTCCATAGAACACACTACCTGTATCAGTTGTTAGCTGTAGAGACACTGCATCCTTTAAAACCTCCATGGAACAAACTACCTGCATCAGTTGTTAGCTGTAGAGACACTGCATCCTTTAAAACCTCCATGGAACAAACTACCTGCATCAGTTGTTAGCTGTAGAGACACTGCATCCTTTAAAACCTCCATGGACAAACTACCTGCATCAGTTGTTAGCTGTAGAGACACTGCATCCTTTAAAACGTCCATAGAACACACTACCTGCATCAGTTGTTAGCTGTAGAGACACTGCATCCTTTAAAACCTCCATGGAACAAACTACCTGCATCAGTTGTTAGCTGTAGAGACACTGCATCCTTTAAAACCTCCATGGAACAAACTACCTGTATCAGTTGTTAGCTGTAGAGACACTGCATCCTTTAAAACCTCCATGGAACAAACTACCTGCATCAGTTGTTAGCTGTAGAGACACTGCATCCTTTAAAACCTCCATGGAACAAACTACCTGCATCAGTTGTTAGCTGTCGAGACACTGCATCCTTTAAAACCTCCATGGAACAAACTACCTGTATCAGTTATTAGCTGTTGAAACACTGCATCCTTTAAAACCTCCATGGAACAAACTACCTGCATCAGTTGTTAGCTGTCGAGACACTGCATCCTTTAAAACCTCCATGCTTCCTGAGATTCGCCAACACTACACCTAATATTCCCTCTCCATACACACGCACACATGTATATCATGACTCATATACTATTCACTTCCCTGACATTTGTATATTATTCTATGTACTATACATGCACCTTTGATGAGTTGTAGTGCACCTGAGCATTGTACACAATAATTTCATTATTATTATGATATGTAGCATAGTTATGGACCTTTACACTCTGAGTTCAATCTCACCAAGGTTAATTTTTCCTTTCATCCTTACAGGGTCGATAAAATAAAATAGAATACCAGTAATTAACTGGATTTAATTTAATTGACTTTCCCCCCTCCCCAATAATTGTTGGCCTTGCGCCTAAATCAGAAACCATTATTGATAAGGTAATTGATTCATCCCTCAGTTGGTTAATCAATTAACTAATTATTTAATTGTCAAAGTCCTTTCATCACACAGTCTGTGACTTTATCAATGACTTCTTACCGTCTGTGTTTCCTCTCCATCTTGACTTCAACTTTACTTCAGAGGACTTACTTCTATCAAGCAGAGAATGATGGAGAACAATGTCACCCCATAGCAGTATTTGAAAGCAGGACATTGAGGAATGAAACTGAATATCCATAAGGTAGTCTATCCCTTTGCCTCAACAATAAGCATTTGTCATGTCTGGTAAAATGTGATATGTTTGTAATAGCAGAAGGCCACTATACTCCTTACATTTTAAGAGATTATGGTATTTACTATATATCTAATCTGGGGCTTTCTCACCCCTGTTGGAGGAACCCCTCCACTTTCTGTTTGGTTTTGGTCATGTCAGGGATGTAGCTATACTCACCACATTTGGTCAGTTGTGGGTTGGTGAAGCTATTTAACCCATAGTTGGGGTGGATGGTTATTGACACAGGAGAGTTCATTTTCCCCTTTAACAGCTCTTGTTTTATTTTGTGCTGTTGAGGTCCCACTTACCCAGGTTCTGAAGAGGGAGCTGGTTTAATTGCCAACCACTTGACCATGGTGTAGGTATTTCTGGGTTGCATGGCATCAGTGGCAAGCAGAAGCTTGAACTGACCCCACCAGGGTCTGGTGAGGGAGCTCGTTTAGTAGCCAAACTCTCACCCATTAAGTAAAGTGTACTGGATTACATGGCACCAGTAACAGGTAGAAGCCTGACCTGACCTTATATAACAACTGCAAAATATTTGGTGGGGAATTACAAATATATTTAATTAAATTTCTTTATTTAATAAAACATCTGTTGATATCCTAAGCATGTACTCATTTTGTTTAACGGTTTATCCACACCTGTTTGTTGCAGCTTTGAGAGAGAGAGAGAGAGAGAGAGAAATCGCTAGACTCACCAAGTTATTTTTGTCATTCACACATTTCACCCGAACTTATGACCGATTGGAATTAACCAATTTACATCTAACGTGTAGAGCACATCTTCTGATTTGGAATCACAACATAGGTATCAAATAATTCATATTTCATTGTATTTAGGCGGCTTAAATTAAAAAGGTGGATTTGAAAAGACTCACCACACTTGGCTGTCTAACAGTTGCAAGGGGAATAACCTCATATTCCATTGTATAAAAGCTATTCAAGAATTAGCTAGCAAGTGCAAGGGAGATAAGCTTCTGTATTGATCTTTCAGTGTACTTGTATTAATATTAGGCAGTATCAGTAAAGCGTCAGACAACATGCTTTGCAGCATAGAGTTATAGCCCTTTAATTTAAAGAAAAGTTTTAGGAAAAAAAGTATGTGTTGAGTCAGCCATTTTGGATAAAAAAAGCAAACAATATATATACACATCATCATCATCATTACCGTTGACATCCGTTCTTCCACGCTAGCATGGGTTAGACGGGTTGTCCTGTTGTGGGCATTGTCTGGTCGGCTGACCTTGTCTTGCTCGTACGGGAACTGATTCTGGCTTGATTTCTACAGCTGGATGCCCTTCCTAACACCAACCTCATTTACAGTGCGTGCTGGGTGCTTTTTTGCTGTGGCACCTCCACGACCACTTTGCAGTGGAATGATAGGGACCCCAGTCCTATCATCTCATTTCTACAGCTGAGTAAACTGGAGCAATGTGAAATAAAGTCTCTTGCTCAAGGAAACAACACATCACCCGGTCTGAGAATTGAACTCACAACCTTTCGATTGCAAGCCCAATGCTCTAACCACTAAGCCATGTGCCTTCACATATGTGGTGGTGGTGGTGGTGGTGGTGGTGGTGGTGACGGCGGTGGTGGTGATGGTGGTTGTGGTGGTGTGGGTTGTGGTGGTGGGGTGGTAGTGGAGTTGTTGGTGGTGGTGGTTGTTGTTGTGGTGGCGGTGGTGGTGATGGTGGTGGTGGTGGTGGTTGTGGTGGTGGTGGTGGTGGTTGTTGTTGTGGTGGTGGTGGTGATGGAGGTTGTGGTTGTTGTGGTAGTTTTTGTGGATGCTGATGATGGTAATTGTGGTAGAAGAGATCCTCATAATGATGATAATGATGATGATGATGACAATCACGACCCTCACCTCCTCTCCACTACCCTCATCTCACCATCTTCAGCATCCCATTATTAATGTTTACCTGTAGCAACATATTGGAACCTATTTTCTAAGGCATATTTTTTTGTAATTTCCTATTTTTTTGTTTCGAAAAAAATAGGAAATTACTTTCTCTCCAAGAGATTCTTTCTTCACCTTTTCTGTTCACATTGTTTCATAAAACCGTTTGTATCATGATTATTGCTCAAACATCATCACTTTTTCTATCATCTCCTCTCTATTGTCTTCACTATCATCGCCGTCAGCCTCAAATATATATATATGTGTTTGTGTGTGTGCGTCTGTGTATATCTATATATATATATGTGTGTGTGTGCATGTGTATATGTGTATATATATATATACATATATATATACATATATATGTATATACATGCATATATATATATATATATATACATATATATATATAGTTTAACATTAAATACATACATGAACATGCATACACACACACTCCACAAACATATATATACATATATACAACAAAAAAGCACCCAGTTCTCTCTGTATAATGGTCGTACTGGTAACACGACACAAAAAATACCTAGTCCCCCCTGTAAGGTGGTCGTGATGGTGGCACAAACAATAACACCCAGTCCACCCTTTAGATGTGCTGGTATCTCAATGAAAAGTGTAGACAGGTGAGTGTGTGGCTTGTTAACGTGATAATATAAATAATTGTTTCTACTTTAGGCACAAGACCAACAATTCAAGGGGAGGGGAAAGTCGATTAAAACGATACCAGTACATTACTGGTACTTTATTTTATCGACCCTGTAAGGATGAAAAGCAAAGCTAACCTCGACGGTATTCGAAACTAGAATATAAAGGGCTGTAACTCTATCCTGCATAACATGTTGCCCGACTCACTAGCGATACTGCCAACCACCGTAATCCAACATAGTACAACACACACACACATCGCTAATGTTAAATACCAAATCATTACTTGGTCCAGGGGAAACAACTTCTCCTTAACCATATTCCATGTAATATTCTGAAAGCTATTTACTTGTCTTCGGTGTTAAGATATTTTAGTTTCATCAGCTTACGTCGTGACTTCAAATCTAGTTTGAGTTGAATTTACTTCTCATGCTGTTGAGTAAAACGTCCATATTGCTCATAACGGTAAAATCCTATTTGAGGGTTCTATTAATGTGAATTGAAATGTCTTGATGAAAACCCAAAGAACTAAAACTGTTAACTCAAACGTCGATATAAAATTACTAAACCGATATAATGTAGAATTTAGAATTTCGAAATTGATAAAAATAAAATGTATACATAATCTATATTTTAAATTAAAATGAAGCAGAGAGGGGAAGACACGTGCACTCAATCAGACTCCACAAGGAGAAGCAGCGCTGGAATCCCCACCCCAATCATTTTTTCAGGTAGGCCAAACAAACTCGCGACATTACCGTGGGATATTATAGCGATTTAAATCCCCCGTGATTCACTAAATACAGTGAGACATATCCTCCATATTAACCTCACGTTCAGAATTCTCACGCTAAAGTCTTATTTTGTTTTTAGAGGCAAATAAATTTATAGTTAAATTTTGAATATATAAATAAATAACGTTGCTATATTTGTGAGGTTCCTAACAATAGTTAATCGGATCTTTTATGTGTTTATATAGGTGTTATTTAACTGCAAATGTGGTTGCTATTTCTAACAGGTCGCGAGACCACATAGAGGCTTTTATCTTTATTTATTTTTAGAGCTTGTCTAAATCCCTTTTGTGTGAGGGTGAGGAATGTGGGGCTGATAACTAAATAAATATTTAAGCAACAATGGAAAAATTCCTCATTTATAGCTTAAAATAGATAATTCTAGAAAACTGGGGTTTCTTACCGTTATTTGATCAGCTTTCATAAATAGGTTTCCTAACAACTTCAAAAAACTACCTTTAATCTATAGATTTGAATATCGTGACTTACTCTTCCTTCCTACACACTTATATACACACACACATATTTATATATATATATATATATATATAAATGTATATATATGTGTGTGTGTGTGTATGTATGTATATATATATATGTGTGTGTGTGTGTGTGTGTGTGTGTGTATGTATATATATATATATATATATATGTATATATGTATATATATATATATATATATATATATATATATATATATATATATATATATATATATGTATGTATTTATGTATGTGTATATATATATATATATATATATATATATATATATATATACATGTATATATATATATGTATAAGTCTGGATTAATGTGTAATATAATAATATTGTATTAGGAGAAGGGGAGTGTGTGTATATGTGTATATAAGTGTGTGTAGCAGTTTGTATACAAGTATGTGGGTGTAGAAAGCTTATGTTTACGTATTTATATAACTTTATGTGTGTGTATGAATGAATATGTGTGTGTATAGGTAACTGCGTACGGGTGTGTGTGAAGATGACTGCGTATGCATGTGTGCGTATATGTTTGTGTGTGTAGGTGACTGTGTATGCATGTGTGCGTATATGTTTGTGTGTGTAGGAGACTGTGTATGCATGTGTGCGTATGTTTGTGTGTGTAGGAGACTGTGTATGCATGTGTGCGTATGTTTGTGTGTGTAGGAGACTGTATGCATGTGTGCGTATATGTTTGTGTGTGTAGGAGACTGTATGCATGTGTGCGTATATGTTTGTGTGTGTAGGAGACTGTATGCATGTGTGCGTATATGTTTGTGTGTGTAGGAGACTGTATGCATGTGTGCGTATATGTTTGTGTGTGTAGGAGACTGTATGCATGTGTGCGTATATGTTTGTGTGTGTAGGAGACTGTGTATGCATGTGTGCGTATATGTTTGTGTGTGTAGGAGACTGTGTATGCAGTGTGATGGTTTTGGTGGTGTTCGTGATTTGTAATATTGTGTGTGTATGTCTATGTGTGTGTATGTACCTGTATGTCTATGTGTGTGTGTATGTGCCTGTATGTCTATATGTGTGTGTGCCTGTATGTCTATATGTGTGTGTATGTGCCTGTATATCTATATGTGTGTGTATGTACCTGTATGTCTATGTGTGTGTGTATGTACCTGTATGTCTATGTGTGTGTGTATGTGCCTGTATGTCTATATGTGTGTGTATGTACCTGTATGTCTATGTCTATGTGTATGTGCCTGTATGTCTATATGTGTGTGTGCCTGTATGTCTATATGTGTGTGTATGTGCCTGTATGTCTATATGTGTGTGTATGTACCTGTATGTCTATATGTGTATGTGTCTGTATGTCTATGTGTGTGTGTATGTACCTGTATGTCTATGTGTGTGTGTATGTGACTGTATGTCTATATGTGTGTGTATGTACCTGTATGTCTATGTCTATGTGTATGTGTCTGTATGTCTATATGTGTGTGTATGTGCCTGTATGTCTATATGTGTGTGTATGTACCTGTATGTCTATGTCTATGTGTATGTGTCTGTATGTCTATATGTGTGTGTATGTGCCTGTATGTCTATATGTGTGTGTATGTGCCTGTATGTCTATATGTGTGTGTATGTGCCTGTATGTCTATATGTGTGTGTATGTACCTGTATGTCTATGTATATGTGTATGTGACTGTATGTCTATATGTGTGTGTATGTACCTGTATGTCTATGTCTATGTGTATGTGTCTGTATGTCTATATGTGTGTGTATGTGCCTGTATGTCTATATGTGTGTGTATGTACCTGTATGTCTATGTATATGTGTATGTGTCTGTATGTCTATATGTGTGTGTATGTGCCTGTATGTCTATGTGTGTGTGTGTGTGTCTGTATGTAAGTGTGACACTGTCACTGGAACATTATATTGCCCTGCTTTTTAAGGTTTTTCTTTTCTTACTTTTATTCGTGATTTATGTTGGAATCTGCTGAAGAGTCTCACTTTTATATATTGTCTGTCTGTTGCTATGGTTTCTAAACATGATCATATATACCACCTCGTCTGTCTCTGTCTCTCTGTCTCTGTCTCTCTGTCTCTGTCTCTCTGTCTCTGTCTCTGTGTGTCTGTGTGTCTGTGTTTGTGTCTGTGTCTGTGTTTGTATCTGTCTGTGTCTGTGTGTCTGTGTCTGTGTCTGTGTCTGTGTCTGTGTGTCTGTGTCTGTATGTCTCTGTGTCTGTATGTCTCTGTGTCTGTGTCTGTGTGTCTGTGTCTATGTCTATGTCTATGTCTGTATGTCTGTATGTCTCTGTGTCTGTATGTCTGTGTGTCTGTCTCTATGTCTGTGTGTCTGTGTCTGTGTCTGTGTCTATGTCTGTATGTATGTATGTATGTGTCTCTGTGTCTGTGTCTGTGTTTGTGTGTCTGTGTCTATGTCTGTATGTCTGTGTCTATGTCTGTCTCTGTGTCTGTGTCTGTATGTGTCTGTGTCTGTGTCTGTATGTGTCTGTATGTGTCTGTGTCTATGTCTGTATGTCTGTGTGTCTGTGTGTCTGTGTCTGTATCTGTCTGTGTCTATGTCTGTGTCTGTGTGTCTCTGTGTCTGTATGTGTCTATGTCTGTATGTCTGTATGTCTGTCCCTGTATGTGTCTGTCTGTATGTCTGTATGGCTATGTCTGTATGTCTGTGTCTGTATGTCTGTATGTCTGTATGTCTGTATGTCTGTCCCTGTGTGTGTCTATGTCTGTATGTCTGTATGTCTGTATGTCTGTCCCTGTGTGTGTCTATGTCTGTCTGTGTCTGTATGTCTGTATGTCTGTGTGTCTGTATGTCTGTATGTCTGTATGTCTGTATGTCTGTGTGTCAGTGTGTATTCAAATATGATTTTTTTAACACCACTTTTATTATTTCAAATGTGTAACGTTTTGCACACACACACACATATATATATATTGAGTTCTTCATACGGATTGGACACTACTGTATATTTTGGTAGATTTATCTACATATATGTATATATATATATATATATACATATATATATATATGTATATATATATATATATATATATATATATATATATATATATATATATATATATAGTTATATATATATATATATAAATATATTTATATATAACTATATGAATATATATATATATATATATATATATATATATATATATATATATATATATATATATATATATATATATATATATATAGTTATATATATATATATAACTATATATATATATATATAAATATATTTATATATAACTATATGTATATATATATATATATATATATATATAACTATACATATATATATATACACGTTATGGTATGTTAGTGAGTCTCTGTGTCAAATTTTTATTCTTGAGATTTTTGCAATAAAACAAAATGTTGCCAATCTCCAGCCCTGAACCAAGGTTTCCTCATTGGAGAGTAGACAAGATGACCATATTTCTTCTTCTTCTTCTTCTCCTCCTCTTCCTCTTCCTCCCCTTCCTCCTCCTCCTCCTTCTTCTTCTCCATCTTCATTTGGCCATTTTCAATATCTAAGAGAGAAAATATCTGTTCTAATGTTGAAAACATATTGATACTTTTAAATATTGAACATTCTGTTTAATATGAGTTTCCAGTTGATTAATTCTACACAACTTGAGTGTGGGACTTTGTTCCAGGTGTTGGGATAGTTACTACGATGGGGTGTGGGGTGTAATTGGGGTGGGGAGGGTTACTTACTCAATCTAGTCTTGTAATAATTGTTTCTACTTTTGGCACAAGGCCAGCAATTATCCCAGTGAATTACTGGTACTTTATTTTATCGACCCTGTAAGGATGAAAGGCAAAGTTAACCTTGGTGGGATTTGAACTCAGACCATAAAGGGTCTGTCTTGAAATAATCTTACTAGATTCTGTCATGAATTACTCTAGAGAGAAGTGAAACACTCTAATGAAAGGGACAGCACTGAGGACAACATGACAGATACAGCCGAAAGGTCCTTCTTACTCTTGTTGCAGGAACCCCTCCCTGGTTGAACCCCACTAATTCAGGTCATAGGTATCAGGTAAGATCTTCACACCATCTAGCCATTAACCACCCTCTGGTTCTTCTCCATTCTCTGGTATCCATTCTGTCTCTCTAATAGTTCACCTGGTGTCTCTGAGAGACGTGGCCAACAGGTAAACATTTGTTGGAACATACATTGCTATATATATATATATATATATATATATACAGTAATAATAATAAATTTGAAGACTAAAATCAAAAGAGGGCTCGATAAGGATAAATATATATCAAATATATAAAAACCGTAGAGCAAAAATTATATTCGTTTTTTCCCGTTCTTTGCCAGGGAACGTTTCCACGAACCAAAGTATCGTCTTCCTGTCTTCCTCCGGTTGCAACGTATTTTGAAATATCCACTTCTGCGTTTACAGATTGACTTTGTTAGTTTCAGAAGATCCCGTTAAGGGTGAAAGCAGCGATTCTTTGCTTAAACTTTAATCTGTTATTTTAATAAATAAATATTTATATATAAATATATATTACTGTCTATATATATACATTGTTGTCTATATATACATTGCTGTTTATACATACATTACTATATATACATACATTGCTATATATACATTGCTGTATATATATACATTACTGTCTATATATACATACATTGCTATATATACATTACTGTCTATATATATATACATTGCTATATATACATACATTGCTATATATACATACATTTCCCTGCATCAGTTGTTAGCTGTCAAGACACTGCATCCTTTAAGGCCTCCATGCTTCCCGAGATTCGCCAACACTACACCTAATGTTCCCCCTCCATACACATACACACATGTATATCATGACTCATACACTATTCACTTCCCTGACATTTGTATATTATTCTATGTACTATACATGCACCTTTGACAAGTTGTAGTGCACCTGAGCACTGTACACAATAATTTCATTATTATTATTGTTATTGCTATATACACATACATTGCTATATATACATACATTGCTTATATTTGTTACTTTAATGTCTATACATTTCACATTGACCCCCCCCCCCCCTTGTTTCATTGCTAACATAACCATAAATAATACCTTCAAAGTGTTTGTTTTTGTTATAAAACATTACAACAATATATAATTATGGGATGTATATAATGTATATATATCTACGGTATGCATATAATGTATATAGAAATATAGTATGTTTATAATATATATATATATCTATGGTATATATATACTGTATATATCTGTAAAGCAGTTAGGAAGTTCCGTTGCTGAATCTTTTCATAACCTCCATGTACTCCAAGATTTTGTTTAATGTTACGGCCCTTTATGATCTGAGTTCAAATCCCGCCGAGGTTAACTTTACCTTTCATCCTTACGGGGTCGATAAAATAAAGTACCAGTAATGTACTGGGTTATTGCTGGCCTTGTGCCAAAAGTAAAAACAATTATATACGTACATACCATAGATATATATATACATTATAAACATACTATATTTCTATATACATTATATGCATACCGTAGATATATATACATTATATACATCCCATAATTATATATACATTATATATATATATACATTATATACATGCCATAGTTATATATACATTATATACATACCAATCTTAGCACCATTATCATAAAAATGGTAATCTATATGCTATAGAGCAATAGTTACGTGACATAAATACACTAGAATGCTTAATGTACTTGAAAAAATCCTGATAAAAAACACTTTTATAAATAAAAGTAAATTTTATTACTTGTACTAAGGCACTTCTAAATTCAATATATCCAATATGAGAAGCTTACTCATCACCATAACAGGAATATAGATTTCCAGGACCTTACTTTATATATTGACTTTAGCAAGGATGTTTGCTGAGATTGAGAAGGGTTTTGATTATGTGTATATTGGTAACAACAACAACAGCAACAGTCTTCAATACAGGCAATAAAATGATTATATTTTTTAGATTTAATTAATGTGATATTTGTCAGGTTATTTAAGAATAAATTAAACCATCTGGTATGGTTACACATCATATAACTGCTGCTAAAATATAATAATATACAAATTTTTATGTGTGTAATCAATATTTACCTCTGGTCGTCTGTTTGTGGTTATCAGCAATACCAATAGCTCAATTGACATAATTTGATATGTCTAGACATGTTCTCTTTCCTTATCTTTTGTATGAAGAGAATAGGGAGATGATTTTTTTCAGTTATCTAAAAATGATATTTGTGTTGGAATAACAAGAAAAGAACAATGGAAAATAATGAGTTTTAAGCTGAGAATATTATTCAAATGAATTAAGGTGTGGATTGAAACAAAGGCAGTGGATTGGCAGTATAGGTAGAGCGTCAGACACCATGCTTTGCAGCATAGAGTTACAGCCCTTTATGGTCTGAGTTCAAATCCCACTGAGGTCAACTTTGCCTTTCATCCTTATGGGGTCGATAAAATAAAGGACCAGTAATGCTGGCCTTGTGCCAAAAGGAGAAACAACTATTAATGGCAGTATCGGTAGAGTGTCAGGCACCATGCTTTGCAGCATAGAGTTATGACCCTTTACATTCTGAGTTCAAATCCCACCGAGGTTAACTTTGCCTTTCATCCTTATGGGGTCGATAAAATAAAGGACCAGTAATACACTGGGATAATTGCTGGCCTTGTGCCAAAAGTAGAAACAATTAAGGTGTTCACATTGTGTGAGAGAGAACAATGAAGGCCAAGATAGCAATTGTACGATATCATAAGTCATAAGATGGAACAGAAGTGTTGGACTCTTCGATCATGTTATGGTAAAAATAAGCATTCTGAGAGCAATATTCATAAAATATTCCATTAAAAAATAATGGTTTCTGATTTAGGCATAAGACGAATAATTTTAGGAAAAGGAGAAAGTCAATTAAATTGACCCCAGTGCATTACTGGTACTTTATTTTAATAACCTCGAAAGGATGAAGGCAAAGTAGACCTTGGTGGGATTTGAACTCAGAAGGCTGCAATGAATACCATAAATCATTCTATCATGCCAATTCACCACATTTATACCATATAGATATATATATATCTATGTATGTATATCTAAATCTATATCTATCTATATATATATATAAATATATATATATATATATATATACATATATATATATATATACATATATATATATATATACATATATATATACATATATATATATATATACACATATATATATATATATATCATAAAACATGTCTATGGAATTACCAGATAAAATATATACCGTTTCCTCTCCCAATTAGCATAATTAACTATATAAAAAATCAATTAGACCAAGCTATAAGAATAAAGGCTACTATGAAGAAATCTCCAACAAATAACCGAAAGCAGCCCCTTCGCGGCGGTTACGACGGATCATTTATCGAATATTTCGACAGCATGTATGAATCGACCAGATATACAGTCAACTAAACAGAATTAGGTGTAAAATAAACTAGAAGAAAAGTGTACATATTTAATTACCTCTACCATGGTTTCATCCGCATTTTAAGACATCCGATAACATTGGATATCTAGAGCTTCGGATTCTTCAGGAAGGTAGCTCAAATTTAGACAATTAATTTTCCAAAGAGCACTCCCCTTGTCTGTTGAAAATTATGAATGTTGGATTCTTATAGAATTCCAGTAATAATCAGGAACTCTCCAGCAAAAATTGAAAATTAGAATTGTTGCTCTGAAATAGCGATGTATACATGAATGTATATGTAGTGTATTTGATAATACACTGTATGCTTAATTAAAAGCATTTTGAGACCAATAGCGTAAGTTTTTCAAAATGCTTTTAATTAAGCATACAGTGTATTTCAAAATACACTATATATACATTCATATATACATCGCTATTTCTGAGCACCAATTCTAATTTATATATATATATATATATATAAAATGAAATGATACAGATATACAAACATATATATATATCTATATATATATATATATATATATATATATATATGTATGTATACCCCCCCCCCCTCTCAAAACCGTGAACCTAATAAACCAATATTTGTACTGCCTCTCTGTTTTTGTTCCTGTCTAAGATTTAACTATATATATATATATATATATATATATATATATATATATGAGTGAGTATGTTTTGAAACAGTGAGCAGGTTTGAAATTAGAAAATAGAATAGCTTTCAGCGTATTTTTGACTAAAGAAATTTTAGCCTGATAATGGGGTTTAGAACCCTCAGATAAATGGAAAAAGATGAGTATTGACCCCCATGTACGTCAATACTCATCTTTTTCCATTTATGTGAGGGTTCTAAACCCCATTATCAGGCTAAAATTTCTTTAGTCATATATATATATATATATATATATATATATATATAACATATAGTATATTTTAATCAAATCACTGGTGAGTAATACTTCATATTAGTTCTAGAATACTTATTTTCACTTAACAGCCTGAGACTTTTGCAATTATATTGCAACCTTAACTAAAATCAATATAAATTGCTATATCAATTTTTATTAAGAAGAAAATGTCTTTAAAGAAAAATTAATTAGCTTTACGAATCCATACACATAAGGTAAATGTTACAAATTAGAAAAACATTATGATTAATATTGGCTAAATTGAAGACAAATAATTATGTTGATTTGTTATTATTTGGGTGTGTTGTTATAGTTTTATTTATTTGTAAATAACATTTATTTGTGTTTTAAAATTTCTTCCTTGATTTACCTCAATTTTTTTTATTATTTTACTTATCAGTTTGGTACTTGTACTGTCTTGTAACTCACCTAACAGTCAGGGTTGGTGGGGACCAGTTGACTTCAGGTTGGGAAAATAAAACAAAATATTACAATTCACAGCAAATCTCTCCCAATTTTACCTATCAAAGTTAGCTTGGTACAAGTAATTGGAATTGAAAAGTTATACATACAGGTATTAAATAAAAAAAATTCTAACCATCCTAAAACTAAAAAGCCCAGCTGAGGGCACAAATAAATTGCCAGGGCTGTCACTGGTGGGGTCCCCCACAGCAGGCGGCCCAGGGAAATCCCCCCCCCCCATTAAATCTAGCCCTGCTATCAGTTATATATTGGGAATATTTCACTTCACCATCAGATGCCCACTCATAATATAGAATATATGTAGAAAAGACAGAAACTTTAGAGTAAATATTTGACTGTAGAATCGTATTTTGTTTCGTATTCATATGTATTACTTAATGATGAAGATATAAAGAAGATTCTAAAGAATAGCAACATTTTTATCTCAAATACGTATTTTTTATTTTAACCTGGATTTCATGAGTGGGGTGCAAAAGTTCTGATTTTGTTTTAAAGAAATAAAGACACAGTTTTTCAATTGAAAGAGAGAGCAGAGAAGAGAGGGAGAGAGAGAGAGAGAGGGGGGGAGTTTATGTGTGTGTTTCTTATTGCTCTGATGAAATCCAGGCTAAGATTGAAATACATATTTATGATTAAAATTTTGTAATTTTTTAAAATCTTCATCACTAAACATACAAAATAAAATAAATCTGGTTCTATAGTTGGGTATTAACTATTCCTGTATTAAATATAAAACATTGAAGAATCAGATTTACCGAAAACGAAGGAGGTTTCTGAACAGAGAAGAATGAATTCTACCAAATATTGTTGGATCAGATTGTTGAATGTGAGTCTCAGCAATTTAAGCTCTCGACCCAAGCCTTCCTTGGCCTTCATCTATGGCACCTTCCTTCCACTGATATGTTTGAATTTAACTTATATCTGGTGTCTTATGTGTAAGAGTTTGAGTGAATGTATGTGTGTGTGTTTGCGTGTGATTATATGTATATGTGTGTGTGTGTGAGTGAATATATATGTATTATACATTATCAACTAGGGCAGCCCTACATCACCTTATAAACTAGGTCAGCCCTAGCTCACCTTATAAACTAGGGCAGCCCTATGTCACCCTATCAACTTGGGCAGCCCTACATCACCTTATAAACTAGGGCAGCCCTAGCTCACCTTATCAACTAGGGCAACCCTAGCTCACCTTACCAACTAGGGCAGCCCTAGGTCACCTTATCAACTAGGGCAGCCCCATATGTGAAAATAAGATTCCATTTCAGTCCTAACATCAGTCACCTATAGCAGTAGATAAAGGGATGGAAGAGAGTTACAATAAGCACTTACTTTCTAGGAATTTCTAATTGATGGCAATCAACATACACCTTAATCTAGAAAGGATATTGCTTGAAGATGTTGTGAGGTTTCCTGAGATGACTTTGGTCCAGTATCATCCATTAGGCATCATTTCCTCATTGACTCTGGCATCTTTTAACATTTTGCCAATGTCCTTCTCCAAAACAGTCATCCAATTAGGAAAAATTGTCTTCTAAGAACCCTTCTTACTTCTTACACACACTCATGCTCACACACACATGTGCACACACATACACAAACATGTGCACACACACACATACACACTCACATGTGTACACACACACATACACACACACACTCATGCACATGCTCACACACACATACACATGCTCACACATACACAAACGTATGTGCATACACACATATACACATGCACATTAAAACACACATGTGCACATACACAAGCGCACACACACACACATTCATGCACACTGATATACACACATGTGTACAGACATGCATGCACACTCACACTCTCATACACAAAACTCCCTCTCTCTCTCTCATTTATTATTTCCTCTACTCTCTCCTCACTCTGTAACTATGTCTCTATCTCTGTCTCTCTGTCTATTTCCTGGCTTTATCTCTCTCTCTCTCTCTCTCTCTCTCTCTCTCTCTCTCTCTCTCTCTATATATATATATATATATATATATATATATATATATATATATATATATATATATATATATATATATATATATATATATATATATATATATATATATATATATAACACTCTCACTCTATCCATCCATCTATCTAACAATGAACCTCAGCATTTTCACACAAATTCTGAAATTTCAATAGGGTTCCTTGACCTGCTAGAAATATCAACTAAATCTCCTTCAGATCACAAGGACATATTGCATAATGTCGCTCTAGGATGATACACTATTTTTTTCTTCTTTTACCCGTGTCAGCCGTTGTACTGCAAGAATGCTAGGGCACCACCTTCAATAGATATTTAGTCAATCATATCAACCCCAGTATTTATTGTTTCAAGCCTAGCAGTTATTTTATTGATCTCTCTCAAATCACCTAGTTATCTGTACAAGATGAAAGATACTCCAGACTAGAATACATTTTGTTATCATAGGCCAGCTCAAGTCTACTGACCTAGGGTTAAACAACATTTTGTTATCATTGGTCAGCTCAAGTCTACTGACCTAGGGTTAAACAACATTTTGTTATCATAGGCCAGCTCATGTCTACTGACCTAGGGTTAAACAACATTTTGTTATCATTGGTCAGCTCAAGTCTACTGACCTAGGGTTAAACAACATTTTGTTATCATTGGTCAGCTCAAGTCTACTGACCTAGGGTTAAACAACATTTTGTTATCATAGGCCAGCTCATGTCTACTGACCTAGGGTTAAACAACATTTTGTTATCATAGGCCAGCTCAAGTCTACTGACCTAGGGTTAAACAACATTTTGTTATCATAGGCCAGCTCATGTCTACTGACCTAGGGTTAAACAACATTTTGTTATCATAGGCCAGCTCATGTCTACTGACCTAGGGTTAAACAACATTTTGTTATCATAGGCCAGCTCATGTCTACTGACCTAGGGTTAAACAACATTTTGTTATCATAGGCCAGCTCATGTCTACTGACCTAGGGTTAAACAACATTTTGTTATCATAGGCCAGCTCATGTCTACTGACCTAGGGTTAAACAACATTTTGTTATCATAGGCCAGCTCATGTCTACTGACCTAGGGTTAAATAACATTTTGTTATCATAGGCCAGCTCAAGTCTACTGACCTAGGGTTAAACAACATTTTGTTATCATAGGCCAGCTCATGTCTACTGACCTAGGGTTAAATAACATTTTGTTATCATAGGCCAGCTCAAGTCTACTGACCTAGGGTTAAACAACATTTTGTTATCATAGGCCAGCTCAAGTCTACTGACCTAGGGTTAAACAACATTTTGTTATCATAGGCCAGCTCAAGTCTACTGACCTAGGGTTAAACAACATTTTGTTATCATAGGCCAGCTCAAGTCTACTGACCTAGGGTTAAATAACATTTTGTTATCATAGGCCAGCTCAAGTCTACTGACCTAGGGTTAAACAACATTTTGTTATCATAGGCCAGCTCATGTCTACTGACCTAGGGTTAAATAACATTTTGTTATCATAGGCCAGCTCAAGTCTACTGACCTAGGGTTAAACAACATTTTGTTATCATAGGCCAGCTCAAGTCTACTGACCTAGGGTTAAATAACATTTTGTTATCATAGGCCAGCTCAAGTCTACTGACCTAGGGTTAAACAACATTTTGTTATCATAGGCCAGCTCAAGTCTACTGACCTAGGGTTAAATAACATTTTGTTATCATAGGCCAGCTCAAGTCTACTGACTTAGGGTTAAACAACATTTTGTTATCATAGGCCAGCTCATGTCTACTGACCTAGGGTTAAATAACATTTTGTTATCATAGGCCAGCTCAAGTCTACTGACCTAGGGTTAAACAACATTTTGTTATCATAGGCCAGCTCAAGTCTACTGACCTAGGGTTAAACAACATTTTGTTATCATAGGCCAGCTCATGTCTACTGACCTAGGGTTAAACAACATTTTGTTATCATAGGCCAGCTCAAGTCTACTGACCTAGGGTTAAATAACATTTTGTTATCATAGGCCAGCTCAAGTCTACTGACCTAGGGTTAAATAACATTTTGTTATCATAAGCCAGCTCAAGTCTACTGACCTAGGGTTAAACAACATTTTGTTATCATAGGCCAGCTCAAGTCTACTGACCTAGGGTTAAACAACATTTTGTTATCATAGGCCAGCTCATGTCTACTGACCTAGGGTTAAATAACATTTTGTTATCATAGGCCAGCTCATGTCTACTGACCTAGGGTTAAATAACATTTTGTTATCATAGGCCAGCTCAAGTCTACTGACCTAGGGTTAAATAACATTTTGTTATCATAGGCCAGCTCAAGTCTACTGACCTAGGGTTAAATAACATTTTGTTATCATAGGCCAGCTCAAGTCTACTGACCTAGGGTTAAATAACATTTTGTTATCATAGGCCAGCTCATGTCTACTGACCTAGGGTTAAACAACATGACAGATGTTGATGACCAACAACTGTAAACATTGCAATATCAGCTAGACTCCACTTTATCTTCTTTTTGTTTTGTGTTGTTTTTTCTTTCTAATATTTTGTAAAGGAGGGAAGGGCTCTGCCCATAAGTCTTTTCAAGGCCTCCAAGACAAGGAGGGGAGGGATATCCTCAAACTGGAGACCTTGCCACAATGTTTACAACAGAGTGAGTCTGTTAAAGACATCCATGAACTATGTCATTACTATTATCATCACCGTTTAACATCCATTTTCCATCCTTGCATGGGTTAGATGGGTCGTCCACTTTGAGAGACAATTTGGGCCAGAATTGACCATGTTGTACCTTGCTCTGACAGGACAGTAAATTTGGCCAGGATATTTATAGTGGTAGTATTAAACTAATAGTCAGAGTAAGGCTACCACACAACTCTGTTACACTGGGATTTGAACTCAGAACCAATATGCACAAATAGTTGGAACAGATACTAAAAGGTGTGTTGGCCAACACTAACAATTCTGAAAACCCTTTGCTCTGAATTAGTTACTATATCAACCCTGAAATAATGAACGGTAAAGTTGACCTCTGTGGTATTTGAACTCAAAATGTGGAGTGCTGGAAGTAATATTACGAGACATTTTGCCATTTTCTCTGATGCTTCTGAATTAACTTAAGCTTTTCTTTGTTTATTTGTAAATTAAAAGACCACAATTAATTTCAGAAAGAAGTGGCATTAAACCCTGTACAAACATTAAAGTTATTGTAAATGAAAGCCCCAGGCACAGATTGGGCTGTAAATAGTTATTTTACCACTGAATGAATTTGTGGAGTGCAAAGATGTGAAGACTCTAGAAATTCATGTGCACACAAACATACACATACTTAAAAATGCAAACACATACATGCATGCATACACAGGCACACACAGACACACACACACTATGCAACCATGAAAAAACAGATATAAAAACGATGATGATGCTGATGAGGATGATGAAGATGATATATATATAAATATATATATATATATTATATATATATATATATATGTATATACATATATAAATATATATATATATAAATATATATATATGTATATACATATATAAATATATATATATATAAATATATATATATATATATACATACATATATATATACATTTATATATATATATGTATATATATGTATACATATATGTATATGTATATGTATACATATATACATATTTGTATATATATATATGTATATATGAAATAAAGTTGACTAATGTGACTTATTTACCACTTGAGGCAAATAATTAAAAGTTACGTGTTAAAAGTAGGAAATCTTAATCTTGACACTTTTCACGATAATGTTTAAACATTCTTTTATTGTTTCAGATATTTTATTCCTTTTACAAGGAAGGCGGCCATGTTAGGAATTAAAAAAACACATTTTTCCAATGTCGCTACTGAAAAACAATTTCTAACTGTTTACATGTATTTCTTCATCAAAAACCAATTTAGCAAATTTTGTATTTAAAAAAAAATATCTAGTTATACTTGAGGAATGAAACAAGAAACTATGTATTGAAAGGAATTTGAGGATTGCTAAGAGCAATTTAAAATGCAGATAAATGAGCTTTTGCAAATAAGGTCCATGAAAGACCAAATGTTAGCAGAATCATTGTTTTTTTTATGCTGAAGGAATATCCTTCATTCCTGCCACTACATCCCTTTCAACTTCAATTTAAACTTCTTTTTTTTTTCTTTTTTTCCAAAATTTCAAACCTCTGAAAACACAACAAAAAAAAAAAGATCTTTCAGCTTATTCTTATAATTGCAAAAAGGAAATATTAAAAGTGACCATGATAAAATTCTTTTTCTTGGCTGATATAATAGGTTTAGCCTGTTGGCAATATACACTATTGTAATTTTTTGTAGAAACTCAAACACCCAGTGCAAAGCTATTTTATAAAAACATATGTGATAAGATGAATATAGTAAATAGAACAAAACAAAAATATTTCCCCTAAGCCAAAATCATACTCTTAGTGTTTGTGTGTGTGTGTGTATGTGTATATGTATGTGTATGTGTATATGTATGTGTGTGTGTTAATGTGTATGTGTGATAACTTTTATCCATATAAGGAAACTTAGAAGAGAAGAAATAAATTTAAAAAAAAGATAAGTAAAGGAAATATAAGTTCTATAACCCCACCCCCCACCGCCACCACCGCCACCACCACCACCATCACCCCCCCACTATAAACAACAGCCCCACCACCACCATCACCCCCCACTATAAACAACAGCCCCACCACCATCACCCCCACTATAAACAACAGCCCCACCACCATCACCCCCCCACTATAAACAACAGCCCCACCACCATCACCCCCCACTATAAACAACAGCCCCACCACCATCACCCCCCACTATAAACAACAGCCCCCACCCCACCCCCAGTATAATCAACAGCCCCACCTTAGCCAATGATGTTTCTGTATGTAAGAGATATAATTGGGAAGAGAGAAAAACAAAATAAGAATATGTGACAATGTTAGAAATAGATATTAGATAAACTAAGTCCAACCACATAGACTCTGTGTGTGTGTGTGTGTGAAGCTGTGTGTGTGTGTGTGTGTGTGTGTGTGAAGTAATATCAGTCTGTCTGTTGTACTGTATCAGAAGACTGCTGCAGGGACCAACCCATTGTTTTCTGCTAATTAAGGGGAAATTGCTGATAATGAAAATGTATTTGAACAATACATTCACATGTTTAAGGTTTCTGTATAATCATTATTAGCATCATCATCGTCATCATTCTTCTTCTTCTTCTTCTCCTTCTCCTCCTCCTTCTTGGTGGATTGGTTATATCGGTAGAGCGTCAGACAATATGCTTTGTGGCATAGGGTTCCACCCCTTTATAATCTGAGTTCAAATCTTGCTGAGGTTAGTTTTGCCTCTCATCCTTACGGGATTGATAAAATAAAGTACCAGTAACACACTGGGGTCGATTTAATTGACTTTCCCCTCCTTCACCAAATTACTGGCATTGTGCCTATATAAGAAACCATTATTATGGATTGGCAGTATCGGTAGAGGGTCAGACGTCATGTTAGGGCGATGGATTGGCAGTATCGGTAGAGGGTCGGACATCATGTTAGGGCAGTGGATTGGCAGTATCGGTAGAGGGTCGGACGTCATGCTTTCCAGCATAGTTACGTCCCTTTATGGTCTGAGTTCAAATCCCGCCGAGGTTAACTTTGCCTTACGGGGTCGATAAAATAAAGTACCAGTAATGCACTGGGGTAATTGCTGACTTTGTGCCAAATGTAGAAACAATTATTATTATTGTGGCACTACTTAAACATGATCTCTGCAAAGACATAGCACCACATGCCTGCTGCATGGTGGCACCAACACCAGGAGTCTGACTTTGCTCTTATATTCTAGTTCATTACCATTTGGCATAATCATTAAAATGTTGAACAATATTTAGTTATAACTTTCTAGATTCTGAGTTCAAATCCTGCTGAGGTCAACTTTATATTCTTGTGAGGTCAATAAAATAAAGTAGCAGTCATGCACTGGGGTTGATATGATTAACTTTCTCTTCTCCTAAAATTGTTGGCCTTGTGCTTAATTAGAAACCTGATGCTTAATTAGAATGCTCTCTTTCAAGGTAGATGTACGAGAGAGTGTAGTTTTGAATGGTAGTAAATGGACAAGTGGTAAAATGAGGAGAATATGTGAAGTAGGGGTGTGGAGGTTGGATAGAGTGACAGATAGGTAGGGTAGTGCTAACTATATGTTGGTTGTTGTCAATGTAGAAACCAGATGATAAGTTGTTGTCAGAGGGTTTTTAATTCAATGGTAAGAACTCTCAGTTGGTATCTAAGAGATACTATGGAATTTTATTGTTCCTAGTGGTTGCTGGCAACATCTTTTTTCCGTCTCTAAGGGTTTTACCTGATTTTCTAACACTATTTTATAGTAACTGACTGTAAATGCAGTTATTTTCTGCAGTTGAGCATCCGACATCTTCTATAAATTTATTTCAGTGCAAGTAACTGGAATGGAAAAGTCATACATACAGGTATTAAATTAAAAAATTTTAACCATCCTAAAACTAAAAAACCCAGCTGAGGGCATAAATAAATTGCTACAGCCATTGCTGGTGTCCCCCTCACACTGAAGGGGGCCCAGGGCAATTGCCCCCTTTGTCTCCCATTAAATCCGGCCCTGCTTGCTCTAACAACTCTACCTATTCACAACCTTGATGTCAACAACAAAAGTTTTATGTTCTGCTTCAAAATCATTTTGATAGTTTTTCTTATTTTTTACATTTATTTCTCGGCTATGAGTATTTCACTCCAATCTCCTCCTCCAACTACCACTAGCTGTTTATTATCTCTCACCTGGTATTGAGTACATCTCTCAACTTACCTTTCTCTGACGTTATCTTTAAGGATTTCAAAGTACTTCTTAAATCTTGTATCCCCTCCATGTTGCTGCTAGAGAGGATAAATCATTTTCAGACCTTAGCTATACCACTTAGTCTCCTCATCGGCTCCAATCACTATAGGGGAACCTCTTCATGGATGATTATCCTGCTGGAATTAACAGCCAAATCTCCCTCAAATCTCTGGAAACAGAAATACATCTCCAGAAATTTGATATATCATCTTTTTATTTCCTTCATTTGTTTTTACAGTGTTTTTTACATTTTGAAAAAAAAAAAGTTTTTTTTTTTCAAAGAAATGTTTTTTTCCTAACTTATTGATTTCTTTTTAAAAAATCTTCAGGTCACAATGACATCTGGTGTTAACAAGTTAGACGACTGTGTGATAATGGCACCTGACCATTGCAAAGAAATGCTTACAGTATTTTCTCATATTAACAATGGTCAAAATTGTCTTGAACGAAACAATGGACACTATGAAGAATTATCAGGTAAAAATAACACCAGTTTTGAATGCAAAATTTAAGAAAAAAACTTGATATTGATGAAATTTGACCAATAAAATAAAATAAAATATTTAATATATTATAACTATTATTTTTCTATTTTTGAATACTTCATATTAACGGGCACCATTTTTTTCTGTGTTTTAATTTCCTCAGGTCTTAAGTCATCTCAGTTGAAAGAATTAAAATGTGGAGATTTAAAGTCGTTATCACAGACACTAGGGAAAGTAAAAGGTACAAATAGCAAAGACTGTTTGGATAGTGACCAGAACGCTCCTTCCAATGATGTCATAGATCTAAAGTCTTTTCGAGTAAGCAGTGCAACCAACAACACACCAACCAACAGCAGTAATGTTACTACTGTACCTTCAGACACTTGGAATCTACAAATGAGGGACTGTTTTACAACCTACAATAAACCATTACCAGCAGTACCAAAGATCTCATATTCATAAAAAAAAACAACAGAACAAAACAAACACAAAACAAATCAAAACAAAAGGAAATATTTTCAAAGGAAATATGTACAGATAAACTTGACAAATAATGTTCCTTATGAAAAAATACGAAAAAAAGGATAAAATACAATATAAATGAAAATAAACAAAAATTGATACAAAAATTGCTATACTGTGAATATAAAAAAACAAAACAAGAAAACAGGAATTTTTTTGTAAAAATTGTTACTTTTAAAAAAATGTTAAAATACTACAAAATATGATAAAAGACGTTTTACATTTTAAATATTTTCGTTTAATGGATACAAGGATATAAAAGATATTTTCTTTTTTTTTTAATTCAAAATGGATGCAGGATATCTTATTTTATTTTATTGTTTGTCTTTATGTGTGTATGTGAGTGTATGTGTCTGTGAGTGAGTGTGTGTATGTGGGTGAGTCTGTATGTGAGTGAGTGTGTGTAGGTGAGTCAGTGTATGTGTAGGTGAGTGAGTGTATGTGAGGAGTGTGTGTATGTGGGTGAGTGTGTATGTGAGTGAGTGTGTGTATTTAGGTGAGTGTGTATGTGAGTGAGTGTGTGAGGGTGAGTGAGTGTGTGTAGGTGAGTGAGTGTGTATATGTATGAAGTGTATATATATATATATATATATATATATATATATATATATATATATATATATATATATGTGTGTGTGTGTGTTAGGGTGGATTTGGTGTATGCTATGTAGTTTTTGTCCAATGTTCAAACCAACAATAGTATCGAAGATGCTAGAATCATTATGGAATTTTACCAGAGGGAAGAAACACATAACAATGGTCAAAATTACCTGGAAACCATCTTGTATTTATTTCAAATTTTTAACTTTCTTTCCTTCTTTCGCCTCTCTTCTTTTTCCCCTTTCTTTTATATTTTTTAAAACTTTGTTAATATGTCTTACCTAAAATATACAAACACGAACAATAAGATTTATATATTTTATAGAAATATTGCATTGAAATCTCTCTGTATATGCTGTATATATGTAAAAATTGTACTATATGATGGTATATTGTGTGGACATAGAAGAGAGAAGACTGTACATGTTTCTCTTTCATGAGTGTTGTATTTGTTTTCATATATAAATATATACACATATATATATAAATATATACATATATATATATATAAATATATACATACATATATATATAAATATATACATACATACATATATACATACATATATATGTATATATATGTATATATATATATATATATATATATATATATATATATATATATATATATATATTCTTTGTCCGTTGATGTAGAAATTTATTACTTGTGGAAAGTTTCTCTATAAACATATCACAAATTAAGGTGTGTATATATATGTGTATGTATATATATATGTATATATATATACATATATATATATATATATGTGTGTGTGTATATATATATATATATATTTATATACATATATATTTATATATATATACATGTGTGTATATATATATATATATATATATATATATATATATATATATATATATATATATATATATACACATATATATTTATAAATATATACATGTGTGTATATATATATATAATATATAATATATATATATATATATATATATATATATATATATATATACACATATATATTTATATATATATACATGTGTGTATACATTCAACTTTGTCTGAATTCCTAAGCTGAGGAATTATCAGCACTGTGCACTGATTTATTCCGACTGCCGTACTCATCTTGGCTGATCTATTATAACAAGATAAGGACACTTGTCAGAATAAATCATTGGATAATATATATATATATATATATATATATATATATATACATCAAGTATATACATATATACATACATATACACACATCACATATATATATATTATACATATATACATATATACATCAAGTATATACATATATACATACATATACACATATATATATATATATATATATATATATACATATATATACATATACATACATATATACATATACATACATATATACATATATATACATCAAATATATACATATATACATATATATATATATATAAATATATATACATACATATATATACATACATATATACATATATACATCAAATATATACATACATATATATATATATATATATATATATATATATATATATATATATAGAGAGAGAGAGAGAGAGAGAGAGAGAGAGAGATATATATATACATACTTGTCTACATGTATATTTGTATATATAAATATTTGTGTATATATATGAAGTACTATACTTGTAATCTCTGTTGGTTTTGATGATGATTGTTCTAGATGTTTGTTCAATGAAGTCTAGCATAACTGGTTGAGTATTCCATGGATATATCTACCTATAATGCAATATTCAGGTACAATTAATATAACAACATAGCGTGTGACAAAGCTGGCTTTTTGAAATACATGTACAGTTCATCTGATGGGCATCCACATAGTTTCTGTCCACGCAGTTTCATTCACACCAGAACTTAATGTGGTTGAAGTCAGAATCTTGTGATTTGTAAATCAAACTTTTTAATCACTCAGCCACATACACATTTATTAACACCTGTCTATCTATCTGTCTATCTCTCTGTCTATCTATATACCAATCTGACTGTCTATGCTTCTGTGTGTCTATGAGTCTGTCTTTGTTTCTGCCTGTCTATCTATCTATCTCCCTATATACCAATCTATCTGTCTATCTCCCTATACACCTATCTATCTGTCTATCTCCCTATATACCTATTTATCTGTCTGTATATACTATGCTTATGCAGAAATGCGAATAGAAGCCATATTCTATAAAAAGAAAGTAGAATATATATAATTTATATTCCTGGAGGACATATAGAATACTTTATTGCTTATGTGTGTGGTACATATATTTGCATGGTATAGAAGTCTCTATATAATTGTGTATATGTATATATATATACACAGTTCAAGAGTAACCAATCTTAAAGCGAGAGATGGAGATAGGAGAGGAGAAGAGAGATTGGTGAATTAGTTAGAAGCCAAAAGTGTAAAGGCATGTGCTCAATGTGCAATATGCAGTGGAAGGCAGCTAGGTGGCTGGGTTCTTGCAGAGGTGCAATAGATGTTCGACATCTCTATCTAGGCTCATTAAAAACCTTAAATTAACCAACATTGAACACTCACTAACATGGGATATCTTGGCTAGAGCCCAACCGTTCAATAGATGAAGAAACTCTTGTGATCTCTGTCTTACCGAATCCTATTACATAACTCTATCACGACCTCTACCGATTAATGATAGAATGGAGGTAACTATTAGCTGTCAACATCGAAGGGCTAATTCCTTCGCCAACAGAATATTTGACCCAAGATAGTCATTTAATCCCACTTTTTCTTATAGCTAACTTAGATAATTATAAGTTACCTTACATTGTCTCTCACTTAAACTCATTAGCACTTCTTAACTATAAAACACCTACAATTTCTAATTTCTCGAGGAGTTACTTCCCCTGAAACCAGCCTCTAATTAGTAAGATAAATATGTCCTTTGGCGGCCATCTTGTTACCCATAGGCAGATTTCGCATATTGCAGCCTCGACAGAAGAATATTGCTTGCCTATGGCAGCCAATAGATATAGGGAGATAGACCCAGGACACCATAGTGAAATACCAATATATGGAACATTACATTCATGTAACCATCTTTCTTTACCTTAATTTATACTCTTTTTGAAGTTCTGATGAACTGCTCCGATTTTACCTAAGTTAATTATCTTCAACTGAACCAGATCAATAATGATCTATAATCATTTGATCCAGAAATATTATATGGAGTAGCAAAACAATTGTAAACAGACATTATTAGTATTATTATTATTATATTTTACATTCCTTACATTAAACTAAAACTATGTTGACAATCTTTTAATAATGTCTTCCTTGTGAAATTTGTGGTCTTGTTTTGCTTAACTAATGAATATATATATATATATATGTGTGTGTGTGTGTGTATTTATATATATATACATATATATATAATTGTGTATATGTATATATATATATATATATGTGTGTCTGTATATTTATATATATATACATATATATATATACGTATGTGTATATTTATATATATATATATGTGTGTGTGTGTGCATATATACATATGTGTGTGTGCATGTTTTATTAGAGATGTGGCTGTTTGAATGTAATATTACTTTCATTAAGTATTTTTTATATTTCCTAAATTAAACTTTTATATTTAATTTGTAAGTATAGCTTTCCCCAAATCCATTAGTTTATTAATATTTCATGACCTTTTCAGCCTCATCATCAGAAGAAAGTGATGGAAGTTATAACAGGTTGTTAATGTGCTTTGTAGTAGGTTGCAAATTATCATGGGAATACTGGTAAAGAATTAACATATATTATTGTTGGAAATATGACATATATCACAAAGAGTCTCCAATACATGATGGTGCTTATATTTAATACAAAACTGAGTTTTATGCCGAAGCAAAACTTCTTTGTTCTATCAACCGGTAACTTCTTGCAGCAGAGTCATTAGAGCATTGGATAAACTACCTTTCAGTACTTTGTCTCTTGTGTTCAATACATAAATATATGTGTCCGAAACGTTAAGACACTCTTATATATATATGGGAGAACCCTTCAGTTGAGTCAAAGATATGACAACCTCCCCTGTGCATTTGATAAAACATGAGACCTTATGTAAGCAAGATCCCTGTCATGTCTGGGATTTATTCCCTCTCTTTACCTTCTTAGTTAAACTCCCACTATGGTCAACTTTATCTTTTATCCTTCCAATTTCTATAAAAAGAAAGGTCCAGTTGCATATTGGATTTGATTCAATTGTTGAACACCTACCTCCAAATTCATAGTCTTGTGCTGAAATTAAAGCACCAGTAATGCACTGGGGTCAATTTAATCAACTCCACACCCCTTCAAATTGCTGGCCTTATGCCTAAAATAGAAACAATTATTATTATTATTATTATTATTATTATTATTATTATTATTGTTATTGTTCTTTGAGTCTCAGTCATTGATGTTAGTTAACTGGAAAGTTTGTTGAAATGAATATCAAGCCACTACCTGCAGCCTCAGATATTCAGGACGTATCGGAGGGTTCTTGCTGTTCCCAGCAAGCATGCCTTTTGAAGCGTTCCAAAAAGCGTGAAGGGGCCAATTTTCTTTAACCATCCCTGGAAACTTTTTTAGATAGTACCTAGTGCGCCTATGACAATCGGGACCATTATTATTATTATTATTATTATTATTATTATTATTATTATTATTTACGGGGTTGATAAAATAAAGTACCAGTAATGTACTGGGTAATTGCTGGCCTTGTGCCAAAAGTAGAAACAATTATTATTATTATTATTATTATATAAAAGTCAATGAATGTGAGTGTTTCTTTATATTTTCTGTTCCATTTTCCGAAGTTTACCTGAGTAGACGTGACTAGAGGAAAATATTTGATAATTCTGTATCACTAATTGAAGAAAACAACAACAAACTAACAAAAATCATGGTAGAAACATGTTTTGTATATCAATAAAAAAAAAAGAGTAAAAAGAAAACTGGAAATTAAATAGAAAAATAATTTAAAATATTGATTTTGTTATTGAAACAATCAATAAGATGTGAGACATAGACGAC
>OZ024747.1:3918920-3926420 GCA_964016885.1 Eledone cirrhosa
GACCTGTCAGTGTTGTTAGAAAAGACATCTATTTTTATAACAGAAATTGCTATCTTTTACAGGCCTTACTTTTGCTAATGATCTTAATAGATCTATTTTAAGAATCTTAATATTGGTTAGAGATAAGACATATGTTAAGAATTTGTTGATTATTTTTAACACCACAACCACACAATCACCACTACACCACTACTACACCACAACCCCACTACCACAACTACATCACCACAACCCCACCACCACTACACCACCACTAGGTGGATGTCTTTATCAAAGTCCTTATTCTTGTAAGCATTCTATCCATGCCTCAGGTTAAATATCTTTTTCTCATGTTCTTAAAAAGGTCATAGTTGCTGACAAAATTATAATATGGCAAATTTAAATATCATAGAAGGAAGAACTAATAGTACAAAACCATGGGGTGGGGAGGTGCCAGAGCCGGATTTAAGGGGTGGGGGCAAAGGGAGCAATTGCCCCTGGCCCCCGACAGTTAGGTCCCCATTAGCAATGGCCGTAATAATTTATTTGTGCATTGAACTGGACTTTTTAGTTTTAGGTTTTAGGATGGTTAGAATTTTTTAATTTAATACCTGTAGGTATAACTTTTCAATTCCAATTACTTGTGCCAAGTTAACTTTGATATGTAAAATTGGGGGTTTGCTGTGTATTCTAATTATTTATGTATGAGGGGCCTGCCAAGGTCTAAATCCCACCATGGGTGGTTCTCCCTATATTGTGGAGTACAGTATTAATCTTCGTTGTTCTATTGTGATTATTTTTGAATAAGTCATTTACTGTGTTATTTTTTGTTATTTGATTTAACCCTTTAGCATTTAAACTGGCCATATCCGGCTAGAATTCTCTCACCTGCTACTGTTTAAACTGGCCGCTGGTACTGATTAAGGTATTGTTCTCAAAATAATTACTATCACAATCTCATAGATTCGATATTATGTAAGATAAATATGTAAGATAAATCCTTTACCACAAAAATAGTAAATATAGAGTAATGTAAATGCTAAAGGGTTAAGACAGTAAACAAGTTTCTGTAAATCTCCTCAGATAACTCAAGATACTTAGGGACTCTCCACATATCATAACCAATAGCATTTGTCTTGCTTCATTTTTTATGCTTGTTTAAATACAACATTTTAGCCTTGAGGTTAGGTACTTTAAAATATCTCTGATAAAAAGGAGATATTCAAGGCAAATCTGTTAACCATGATATAATCCTGGCAAATAATTCCAGTAGGAATTTATAAAAGTAAAGGTCATCATGGGAATTGTTGTGTTTTACCAACACATTATAAAGTGGACAGTTGGATTAACAATTGTGGGATTGTGAGTTTTCATGGACCAGGTAATGCGTTCTGTTCTTGAGCAAGACACTTTATTTCATACTGTTCAAGTTCACTCAGCTGTAAAAATGAGCAGCAATGTCTCAGGTGCCAAGCTGTATAAGCCTTTGCCTTGTTTAAACTGTAGAAATGAGCAGCAATGTCTCAGGTGCCAAGCTGTATCAGACTTTGCCTTGTTTAAACTGTAGAAATGAGTTGCAATGTCTCAGGTGCCAAGCTGTATCAGACTTTGCTTGTTTAAACTATAGAAATGAGTTGCAATGTCTCAGGTGCCAAGCTGTATCAGACTTTGCCTTGTTTAAACTGTAGAAATGAGTTGCAATGTCTCAGGTGCCAAGCTGTATCAGACTTTGCCTTGTTTAAACTGTAGAAATGAGTTGCAATGTCTCAGGTGCCAAGCTGTATCAGACTTTGCCTTGTTTAAACTGTAGAAATGAGTTGCAATGTCTCAGGTGCCAAGCTGTATCAGACTTTGCCTTGTTTAAACTGTAGAAATGAGTTGCAATGTCTCAGGTGCCAAGCTGTATCAGACTTTGCCTTGTTTAAACTGTAGAAATGAGTTGCAATGTCTCAGGTGCCAAGCTGTATCAGACTTTGCCTTGTTTAAACTGTAGAAATGAGTTGCAATGTCTCAGGTGCCAAGCTGTATCAGACTTTGCCTTGTTTAAACTGTAGAAATGAGTTGCAATGTCTCAGGTGCCAAGCTGTATCAGACTTTGCCTTGTTTAAACTGTAGAAATGAGTTGCAATGTCTCAGGTGCCGAGCTGTATCAGACTTTGCCTTGTTTAAACTATAGAAATGAGTTGCAATGTCTCAGGTGCCAAGCTGTATCAGACTTTGCCTTGTTTAAACTGTAGAAATGAGTTGCAATGTCTCAGGTGTCGAGCTGTATCAGACTTTGCCTTGTTTAAACTGTAGAAATGAGTTGCAATGTCTCAGGTGCCAAGCTGTATCAGCCTTTGCCTTGTTTAAACTGTAGAAATGAGTTGCAATGTCTCAGGTGCCAAGCTGTATCAGCCTTTGCCTTGTTTAAACTGTAGAAATGAGTTGCAATGTCTCAGGTTCCAAGCTGTATCAGACTTTGCCTTGTTTAAACTGTAGAAATGAGCAGCAATGTCTCAGGTGCCAAGCTGTATCAGCCTTTGCCTTGTTTAAACTGTAGAAATGAGTTGCAATGTCTCAGGTGCCAAGCTGTATCAGCCTTTGCCTTGTTTAAACTGTAGAAATGAGTTGCAATGTCTCAGGTGCCAAGCTGTATCAGACTTTGCCTTGTTTAAACTGTAGAAATGAGTTGCAATGTCTCAGGTGTCGAGCTGTATCAGACTTTGCCTTGTTTAAACTGTAGAAATGAGTTGCAATGTCTCAGGTGCCAAGCTGTATCAGACTTTGCCTTGTTTAAACTGTAGAAATGAGTTGCAATGTCTCAGGTGCCAAGCTGTATCAGACTTTGCCTTGTTTAAACTGTAGAAATGAGTTGCAATGTCTCAGGTGCCAAGCTGTATCAGACTTTGCCTTGTTTAAACTGTAGAAATGAGCAGCAATGTCTCAGGTGCCAAGCTGTATCAGCCTTTGCCTTGTTTAAACTGTAGAAATGAGTTGCAATGTCTCAGGTGCCAAGCTGTATCAGACTTTGCCTTGTTTAAACTGTAGAAATGAGCAGCAATGTCTCAGGTGCCAAGCTGTATCAGCCTTTGCCTTGTTTAAACTGTAGAAATGAGCAGCAATGTCTCAGGTGCCAAGCTGTATCAGACTTTGCCTTGTTTAAACTGTAGAAATGAGCAGCAATGTCTCAGGTGCCAAGCTGTATCAGACTTTGCCTTGTTTAAACTGTAGAAATGAGTTGCAATGTCTCAGGTGCCAAGCTGTATCAGACTTTGCCTTGTTTAAACTGTAGAAATGAGTTGCAATGTCTCAGGTGCCAAGCTGTATCAGACTTTGCTTTGTTTAAACTGTAGAAATGAGTTGCAATGTCTCAGGTGCCAAGCTGTATCAGACTTTGCCTTGTTTAAACTGTAGAAATGAGTTGCAATGTCTCAGGTGCCAAGCTGTATCAGACTTTGCCTTGTTTAAACTGTAGAAATGAGTTGCAATGTCTCAGGTGCCAAGCTGTATCAGACTTTGCCTTGTTTAAACTGTAGAAATGAGTTGTAATGTCTCAGGTGCCAAGCTGTATCAGCCTTTGCCTTGTTTAAACTCGTGAATATGGCGCAACAGAGAGAGGAAATGCTATCAGAACATTTACCAAGAAAACATCTTAATAAAGAAGCACAGAGAGGCAACATTTAAACAGTGTGATATTGAGTAAAGTTGACATGATAAATCAGGGACCAATAATGTTGGTGATTCTTTTTGGATCTTATCCAGACTCTCAATGTACACAGCAGAACCATCAGACCAAATGTGGCAGCAGTACTCAATACAAGAACGAATGGTAGATTTATAAAGATAGATATTTTTTTGCATGACAGAGTGAACCAATTTTTCTGTTTGTTAAAATAAAAAAATAGAGATTTGATAAAAGAGCTGAATATTATTTTATAAGGAAGAAGAGAATGATATATATATATATGGGTATATATATATATACAGTATATATATATACATATATATATATATACATATATATATATATATACATATATACATATATATGTATATACATATATATACACATATATATACATATATATATATATGTATATATATATATATATATATATATATATATATATATATATATATGTATATTTGCTTTAGCTGAAAGCTAACTTATTTACAAAAGATCTATCATTTCAGCTTACAAATCACTGGAATAATGTGAAAAGAAGACAAAGGTTCTGAATATATAGAAATTCAGAGAAATATGGAGGGTTTTGTTTAACTACTACTGTTTGTATGTGTATTGTTTAAATGTAGGAAGTTAAATTCTGCAAATATTTAAAATTAGTTGAATTATGGTGGGAGAGAATATGATATAAAATGTTGATATTGTATAAACTAATTGTACAACCTCAAAGGGAAAATACAATATTTTATATGATATCTAGTTAAACTAGCAAAGATGAACAGTTTCATGAAGGAGAAAGGGGAAATTAAGGGAAGCTATGTCAACCGCAAGAATTATAAGTATATTGTTATATAAATTAGAATGAAAATAAGAATTATTTAAGCATAGTAGTGGTTGATAAATCGATGGTATTTATATTGCTTTTAGGAGTTTTCTATGAGAAAACTGTCAGGTAATATATATCTCTCTGGAATTGTGATTAATGTTATGTATTGTGGATAGGGGAAGTGTTGTAGGAAAACTATATAGGCATAATGTTAGAGTTACAAAGGTTGAGAATGAATAGGAATTTAGATACAAAATTAATGTGGGATATTAAGGTTTCACAAATTATATATATTGTAGAATCTGGTTTAATATTAACAGTATGTTATCAAGCTGTAGAAAATAAAATTTTATTTTTAACTACTGCTGGACAGATTTTATGGGCAAACCAAGTGGTAGGACACCAAGTGGTAGAACACCCAGGGGTAGACTCCCAAGCAAGATGGTCAGATAACATTGATGTGCTTGGCTGGTCTCCATTGAGGATCCACCCAGATGAGTTGGTAATGGTTGATTCTGACAGGACCCACTAGAAGGAGAGTTTGACGACTCGGCCTCCATCACCCTCTCAAACATAAATGCAAAATTTTATCTAGAAATACAAAATGTGACTCCATGGTGAGATAGTGTGCAGTAGGAATTATATATATATATTGGAAAATGTGTGAGATCCTTGGTACAGTATATTTGAAAAAAAAAGGGAAAATAATTTGATTTACTTTTATAATATTATAATAATATGAGTTAGTAGATCTAGTAAGTTCTTTGTTAACTTCGGTGGGAATAATTATAAAGATTCCTGGTTAACTTTCTTGGAGAACTTTCTTGCATTCATCGGTGGTGATTGTCAAACTCATATTATTATATTATAAAATTAAATCAAATTATTTAGAACTACAAGTGAAGTCATTCTTTTCCTTTTTTTCAAATATATATATATATATATATATATATATATATATATACTGATAATTGTTTCTACTTTTGGCACAAGGCCAGCAATTACCCAGTGCATTACTGGTACTTTATTTTATCGACCCCGTAAGGATGAAAGGCAAAGTTAACCTCGGCGGGATTATATATATACTGATAATGTACTATTCCTCTCTCAATGCTTCTTTCTCAATGACTCTTTAATTATTAGACTATTCTCTTGTATTATCTGTTGCATGTATTCCACTCTGTGTTTTTAATTTGAATTATTGTACAATTCTCGTATAATATATGTCGCATCCAGTACACCCTGTAAATACGAAACTGTTGCTCACAACATCAATATATATGTATCTATATGATTGTTCAGTTGAATAGGAGGTTAATTGTATGTACAAACATTGATAATGCTCCGATGATTCCAAACGAAAGTTTGGAAGAAACGATTGTCAGCTATTAAATGATTGATCACAACTTTGATAATTGTCTAATTTATTTTCCTGCTCTGTAAAACAACTGATGTTCTTACATTGAGCTATTTCTCTTACTGGTAATAAGGTAGTAGGAAATTACTGACCTTTCCTGTTTATAGTTGTTTATAGTATATACATAACTATACATAGTATTATTATATATATATAGCGTGTCTGTGTGTGTGTGTGTGTGCTCCTGTGGGTACAGAAGGAGTAAGAGATAAAGACAAAAAGTTACACAAACACTATTACAGTTTGCAACAATAATATTAAACTACAAAACTATACTCTATACTTCACAGTTAATAATTATATTAACTGTATTATTTATCGTTTATAATCAACGGTAAAAGCTTTAACATTTTTTCTACGTTTCTTTACTGTTCATAATTTTTTTACTGTAAATTTTAAACGTTTTTCATGTTTATTTATTCCATTTCGTACATAAAAACACAAATTTATGTAATATATATAAGGAATATTAAATATTCAAAAGAAACAAATCAATAGAAATCAATCAAAGAAAAAGAAAGTAGCATTGCTAAAAGACTATAAACGAGAGGAAAATGAAGGACAGGACAAATCTTTAGCGTTATAGTAGAACGCTATGATAACCACGTGACTTGACACATAATTTGCTTTTATCTTTTCTTTTTGGTAGAATATTATTCGTGAACATTGAAGTGCGGTTTATATTTGTTAATTAGTAATTTCTCTTCATTTATGTTTTATTATTCGGTGATGTAGGGTGGTGGTTTGGCAGAATCGGTAGAGGGTCGGACGCCATGTTTTGCAGCATAGAGTAACGGCCCTTTATGATCTGAGATCAAATCCCACCGAGGTTAACTTTGCCTTTCATCCTTACAGTGTCGATAAAATAAAGTACCAGTAAGGTACTAGGGTCGATTTAATCGACTTTCTCCTCCCCAAACATTGCTGGCCTTGTGCCTATATAAGAAACCATTATTCGATGATGTAGGGCGGTGGTTTGGCAGCATCGTTAGAGCGTCAGACACCATGCTTTGCAGCATGGCCCATCATGATCTCAGTTCAAATCCCGTCAAGGTTAACTTTGCCTGTCATCCTTACGGGGTCGATACAATAAAGCACCAGTAACGTAGTGGGGTCGATTTAATCGACTTTCCCCTCCCCAAAATCACTGGCTTGTGCCTATACTAGAAATCATTATTCGGTGATGTCATCTGAAAATTGATAAATTTGAGACATTTTGGAATAGAGAAAGTTTCTCCCAGCGTTTTTTTTTTTCATGTCTACTCAGTGGAATCTTTCTTGTATTTATATCCCGGATTTGTTATCGATGGACGGTTATTTATTTTCGTGGACTATTGCTCAGATGGTGGATGAGTGTTACACGAGAATGCTGAGGATGGTTCTGAACATTAATCAGTATACACTGAAGATGAAGAACTCAGAGCTGTACGGGAGTCTCCCAAAAGTCAGTTCGAAAGTGACACAGAAGCTCAACATGCTCTCCGACATCCAGAGTTGACACTGCATTCAGTGCTCCTGTGGGAGCCCTTGCATGGACACACTGGAAGAGGAAGACCGAGGTTAACATATGTTGATGCCCTAAGGACAGTCACTGGTCTCTTGGAGATGAAG
>OZ024747.1:3941420-3946420 GCA_964016885.1 Eledone cirrhosa
ATGTTTTCTCTAGCATCTGTTTACATTTCTCAATATATGACAATGAATTATTTAATTGTATATTTAGTTAATGTATCAGTAATTCTATCTTTGTTTCAAATATTACATTTATTGGTAAATCGTTTCAATAGACACGGTCAGTCTTATTGTCTTCTCTGTAAAGACCTCTTGATATTACTGAACTGTCGTCATCAGAGATTGTAATTTAAATACATATACTGTATGTATGTGTATATATATATATATATATGTGTGTGTGTGTGTGTGTGTGTGTGTGTGTGTGTGTGTGTGTGTGTGTGTGTGTGTATGTGTGTATATATGTATATGTGTGTGTGTGTGTGTATATATGTATATGTGTGTGTGTGTATATATGTATATGTGTGTGTGTATGTATATATATGTGTGTGTGTATCTGTAAATATATATACACATTCATACATATGTATGTGTGTGTGTGCATATATATATATGCACACACGCATATATATATATAGACACGTACACATTTATAGTGTGGTGTGTACACATTATATTATCAGTTAAGTGTTTTGCATTCGGTTATTGTATTTATTTAGTAAGGAAATATCTTGTGTGTGTTCCCGATATAGTTCATCTCATCAAATCACAATTGAGTGCAAAATAATCATAAATACTGAAGCAAACTCTACTAGTATTTATATTAGCTATTTGTTGTGTTGTGTTTGTGTTTGTATTTATTTTGTTGTTTATTATGTGTTCTCTGGCAGACATTAAGTTGACAGGGGCAGAAGTGAATGAGTTATTATAATTTTATTGGTCAAAGCTAACAGTGATATCGCAGTAAATTAAAAAGATTTAAAAAATATATGAAAATTATTCAAAATAAAATATGAAAAATAAGAGACCATATCTTAATAATTATTGCTGTAAAAAGTAATAAGAGAATCAAAAGTAAAATAATGCAATATAATGGATGTTACTAGAAACATTATGACTATTATATTATCATTATTGTTTGCTTTTGAAAAGTAGTGAGTTTGATGAAATATAGTTAACCCTTTTGATACCAAACTGGACAAAACTGGCTCTCATTCTATGAAAAATAACCCATTTTACAGGGTTCCTATTTAAAATAAATTATTCCAAACTCCTGAAGTAAACAATTATGGTTGTGCTTAGTATGCTGTTAACCATTTTGTTACCAACCCAGCCAAAACCTGCTCTGGATAAATGAAATAAAATCACTGATTTTAAATGTTTCCAATCTAAATTAAAATCTTCCAACATAATTTTATATAAGAACCTTATATTAAGTTAATATCTTAGTAAAGAAATGATTAATAATTTTAGCAAATCCCTCAAAATTCTTCATTAATTGATTTAAATAGATTGTATTTCATTAGAAATGCAATCATGAAAGGGTAAAAAGAGAAAACCTTTAGTTTCAATACTCTCCTTCTTTAGATTGTCCTGCATTTCTAATTCTGTCTGATTCTACTGTCTCTAATAACTAAATTATAGTGGGCAGTGCATTCTTTCCTACGATAAAAGTTAATATTCATAACCATCAATCTATCCCATTTTCTAATAAACATGTAGTTAATATGGACCTGGATTACATGTTTGTGGGATTGGTAAAACTTATTTAAAAGTGGAGGAGCTAGATGTATTTGCATCTTTGCCCTCACTGACACTGAAAAGAAGGTAGCATGGAAGTGCCACTATGAAAGATTGCTGAATGAGGAGAATGCATGGGATGAAAATAATTTAACCCACAGAGGGATTGGCTGTACAAGTCAGCAGTAGTCTAGTAAGTAAGGTAATCAAGGATATGAAAGCGAGCAAGGCAGCTGGACCCTCAGGCATAGTTGCAGAGATGCTGAAAGCATCAGGAATGATGGGCGACAGCACAGTCACCTGCATTGTAAAGCAGGTAATTCAGAACAGCTGCATCATCATCAATAGCCACAAGAGCAAAGGAGATGCTTTAGACAGAGAAAACTATAGAGGCATCAAGTTGGTTGACCAGGTTTTGAAGGTCACAGAAAGAGTTATAGCACAGCTGATTAAGGAATGAGTTAACCTAGACGAGATGCAGTTTGGATTTGTGCCAGGTAAAAGTACCATGGGAACTCTTGTATGCAAATGATCTAACCATTATAGCTGAGTCTATGGCTGAATTAGAGAAGAAATTCCAAATCTGGAAACATGTCCTGGAATCAAAAAGTCTTAAAGTAAGCTTGGCAAAGACTAAAGTTCTAGTAAGTAAAAAGGAAAACAGGACCCAGATCTTAAAACTTTGGTATTGTACACAGGACCAGCCCACAAACAGGGTGCCACTGGTCCCATCCATTGCATCGAGAATAAAGACCACATACTAGGGTTCAAGGGGTCTGCTAAAACATCCGAGAGATCTATATGGTGTGCATGAGATGCTTTCAAGAGACATCTCTACATTCTACTGACCAAGATCCCAGATAAAGCCACAGCATGAGCTGAAGCACAAATAAGAGCAGCAGCAACAAACTCCCTTTTACATCAATGACCAGCCAAGGAAGACTGGCTATAGAAAGTGTAGCATCGGTGGCAGTGCTCCAGTATGTCCTCAGCCCTTCAGCTGGAACGCAAGTATAAATAAATATATATGTATGTGTGTATATATATATATATATATATATATATATATATATAAGCAATAAGACAATATGCCCTCCCACCCTGTAAAGTGGCCATGTAGGTGCCATGGTATAAAAGCATCCAGCACTCACTGTAAATGAGGTTGGTGTTAGGAAGGGCATCCAGCTGTAGAAATCAAGCCAGAATCAGTTCCTGTATGAGCAAGGCATGGTCACCCAACCTGACATTGCCCACAACAGGACAACCCATCTAACTCATGCTAGCGTGGATGAACGGACGTAAAACAGTGATGATGATGATATATATATATATGAGAGAGAGATTCAATCTGAAGGATGGTAGCTGGAGGTTTTGTAAAAAACATTCAAAGCATTCCTGCTACATCTTTACAGCGACAATTGATGTGTTACATATGTAGCTTAATATTGGCGTCAGTAATAAGATTTCCAACACCAGTAAATTCCTTTATCCACCTAAACCTAAAAATAATTCACATAATGCACACACATACACACACACACACACACACACACACACACACACACACACACACACACACACACACACACACACACACATATCCACAAGCACTTGGAAAACACATGCATACACTTACACATTTTTATATCTATATATATATTATATAAAAACCAAAGTGTGTGTGTACATATACTTATGTATATATGTATATATATATATATACATATGTGTGTGTGTATGTGTGTGTAGGCAGGACTTGCATGCGTGTCAGTGCATGTATGTGTTTATGTGCGCAGAGATTTTTTCATATGCGTATATATATGTACAAACACTATACAGGTATATATTTGTGTGTATGTCTCTTCAGATATGCATTGCATGTATTAAGGATATTATAGCTTAAGATATCAACAATAGTAAAAATAAATTTTACAAGTAGATGATAGTTTTGATTATATATATATATATATATATATATATATATATATATATATATATATATATAATATATATATATATATATATATATACATATATATATATATATATATATATACATATGTGTATATATATATATATATATACATATGTATATATATATATATACATATATATATATATACATATATATATACATATATATATATATATATACATATATATATATATATACATATATATATACATATATATATACATATATATATATATATATATATACATATATATATACATATATATATATATATATATATATATACATATATATATATATATATATACATATATATATATATATATATATAGTATTAGTTATACTATTTATGGTTATGTAAACACAAAACCTTAAGCAGTTGTAAGTATTATACACACACCCTAAATAGTGGTAGGCAGTAATGTATTACTACCTTATTACCAGTAAGTTAAGTAGCTCAATGTAAAAACATCAGATGATTTACAGAGCAGTTATATGAAATATAAGAATCAAAGAACTGTTCAAAACATTATTGTGCTTACAGCTGTTTCCTCCAAACCGAGGTTTGGATTCTTCGGAGCAATTTATTAATGCATGGACAGTTATATGACCTCCCTTTCAGCCGAGAGACATACCAATACAAACATTGATACATATTCAAACATTGTGGGTCAACATTCATTACAGAATTTAGAGTGGCAGTGCACACTTCGAGAATTACATTTATATTAATAGGTACAATCAAAAATCAAAGATATAGGTTAAAGTACAACATGAAGATAAGTGGTTATATAGTGCAAATGTTATATGTGTGGCACGCATGTGCGTCTTGTTTATATAGTGTGGCAGAGAGATATGTGTGGTAGAGGCACTTAGGTAGGTAAATAAGAGTGTTAGGTTGGTAGATCTGGTGGCAAAGTCTTTATATGATTGATATAGTCTGTGTGTGGAGAAATATTATAAGCATTAAAGATAGTGCAAGCATTAAAAGTGTTATAAGTATTGGAGATGCACAGCGCAGGGATGTCAAGTAATTCATGTACTTCGGTATTTTCATGGTCAAGGGAGTGTATATATACACTCCCTTGACCATGAAAATACCGAAGTACATGAATTACTTGACATCCCTGCGCTGTGCATCTCCAATACTTATAACACTTTTAATGCTTGCACTATCTTTAATGCTTATAATATTTCTCCACACACAGACTATATCAATCATATAAAGACTTTGCCACCAGATCTACCAACCTAACACTCTTATTTACCTACCTAAGTGCCTCTACCACACATATCTCTCTGCCACACTATATAAACAAGACGCACATGCGTGCCACACATATAACATTTGCACTATATAACCACTTATCTTCATGTTGTACTTTAACCTATATCTTTGATTTTTGATTGTACCTATTAATATAAATGT
>OZ024747.1:3951420-3961420 GCA_964016885.1 Eledone cirrhosa
ATCTGTTTCATTCAGGAGAAATCATCAGGGAGAAATCATCCTGTAGAAGCCTTTTCTATATTATATATATATATATATATATATATATACTCGTATATATATATATAGAAGTGGTAACACAACAGTTAGTTCACTGTACCGAGAACAATTGTTCTCGGTACGGTAAACTAACTGTTGTGTTACCACTTCTACCTAACTCTTCCCATAGACTGAGTGCTCTACCACTACGGATATTACCTTCCAGTGTTCTACCTCTCTCTCTCTCTCTCTCTCTCTCTCTCTCTCTCTCTCTCTCTCTCTCTATATATATATATATATATATATATATATATATATATATATATATATATATATATAGTGCTCTTCTACAGTCTCTGGCTGCTGTATTTAACTCATAAGGTTTTGGTCAATCTGAAGTGAAGGTAGATGTTTACCTGCAGCTGACTAAACACATCATACATTTGTTCTTCAATTATTATTTGATATCTTTTCAAGTTTTTTATTGAATAAAAAATATGTACATGCTGGACAATATTTAGCCCTTGGGGAGCCCTGGGCATTTCAGGTTTGTGAGGCCCAGAGAATTTCAGGTTTTGGGGGCCCAGGGCAGTTTAGGTTTTGGGGGCCCAGGGCTGTTCCAAGAGGGGAATATGTCTGATAAGGGGTACCTAGGACATTTGCCCTTCAGCCCCCCTGATATATTCAGCCCTGTGTACATGATGTTATTGATAATCAATTGAGCACTTGACAAAATGTCTTCTGGTATTTCAGTATTTACATTTATACTCTAAATTCAAATTCTACCAGGTAGAACTTTTACTCAGTCTGAGGTTGTTAAAATAATTACTAATATAAAAAATACAAAAAAATAAACAAAGTCAATTCAATTGACTTTCTTGGTCTCAAGAGGCCTGTGAGAGCTCGGGAACAACCATTTCCTCCAGAGAAAATGTATAAAAAAGAAATCAACTATACACCTCCCTCTAAAGATGTGTGCTCTTGTGCCAATGTAAACATAAATCAATATCTTGTATTGCTTAATGCTTTAATAGCACTTATGTTCGCTATCATTTAGAATATAAATGTGTATAAATAGGGGAAATAATTTTCTTTAAGATATATGTCATTAAAACAGCTACCATTTGGATTATACACATATTGAATAGAGACCAACATTTTTTTCAGCCATATTTCATTAAAAAATAAATATATTTTTTCTGTTTTGCAAATATTTTATTTTCAATTTCTCGCATTTCCTTATAAATATCTTTGGGGATATAAGGAGAATGTGTTTAAGATTTCTTATATTCAATAAATCAACATTTCAAAGTCATATGACACCATTATTAGAGTATTCAACCATAGAATAATGGATTTTGTGTTATATGTACAATTTCTATTTCACTAGTTTTTTGGTACAGTAACAAGTTTAGGGATTCACAGAATGGCATTAATAAAAGATGCATACATATGTATGTATGTATATATATATATATATATATATATATATATATATATATATATAGGAAAAAGTATGACCCCGACGGCAGAGCTCAAACCATTTCGATGGCTAATTCTGTCCAGAAATACCCGTCGAAACGGCTTGACCTCTGCCGTCGGGGTCATACTTTTTCCTATTACCCACTCTACTACCCTAAGTATTGAGTACTCTGGTGCATTATGGTCCATCTGGTTCCTTACCACAATTCCTTTGTTATATATATATATATATATATATATATATATAAAACATTTATTTATGAATATATAGGTGTGTATATATATATATAAAACATTTATTTATGAATATGTAGGTGCATATATATATATACATAATCTATTTATGTGTGTAAAGGTATATGTGTGTGTGTGTGCACAAGCTGACATATCAGCCATGATTCCTTATTAGGTGTTCTTATCATCACAGTACCCCCTACTACACTCTCTGAGATCCCTCACTCTGTACCCCACTAAACTCTGTAAAGTAGTTGATAATAGGAAAGGCATCTAGACCTAGAAAATCTACCAAACATATGGTCAAACAGACCCTTTGTTTGGCAGATGGTGTCTCTTCAGGTGTGTCAAAAACATAACAACACCATTAGTGTTGATGATTTACATAATAAATGCACTCGGTACATTCTGTAAAGTGATTGGTGATATGAAGGACATCTAGCCATAGAAAAGATGACAAAAGAAAATTGAAAAGACTTTTCATACAGAAAAATTAGAATACACAGCCCCCCCCCCCTCCCTAATTTTACATATCAAAGTTAGCTTAGTGCAATTAATTGGAATTAAAAAGTTATACATACAGGTATTAAATTAAAAAATTCTAACCATCCTAAAAGTAAGGAGGGAACAAATAAATTGCTACGGCGACTGCTTGTGGGGCCCCTACAGCAGGGGCCCAGGGCAATTGCCCCCTTTGCCCCATCAAATTTAGCCCTGATCTTGAACATCCTACATAAAATTATTCATGCTGGATTTCTGTTCATGTGTTTCTTCTGACAGCAGACGATGGTGTAGGTGTGGAATATCATTTCAATGACATTATTGAGGGAAATATTATTAATAAAAAAAATCCAATTTTCTGTTACAGAGAAACTAAAGAAATGAAACTTTAAATAGAAATACAATTGAAAATTAAAAGACACAAATATAAGTAGTGAAAGATTTATAAATATGAGCAGCACTGATTTTCTAAGTTGAGTTAGAAAACATATCAATATATAAATATAGCTTATAGATGAACTGTTAAGATTAACTGAAAGTATAGGAAATAGAATGAGAAAGATAAAAAGTATAAGAGAGGAGAAATAAAAAGAATAAAAGAGAGAAGGAGAAACAGAAGAGTGGGAGATGTAACAATGTGAGACAAAGAATGTTAGAAATTGAAAATAATGCTGAAAGGGAAAGTAAAAATGTCTGAGTGGATATAGGAATGGTGAGATATATTTTATTGTGGCATTATTGATCATTTCATTTCTTTCCGGGGTCAATAAAATAACTTCCAATCAACTACAGGTCAATATAATCAACTGTTCCTTCCTAACAAAACTTCTGACCTCTGACCCACCTAGAGGTCAATGGTTCGGCTGCAATACTGACATATCTGTGATGACATGTCAAACCCTTGCTAGAAGGGAAAACAGATGTAAAATGAAGATGATGATATCCTCATTTAATGTCCATATACCTACACACTTATACACACATTATATCCCCAAATAATAGCCATTAAAGAATAACTGATATACTTAGGTATATGTCAAATCTTTGAATGTCATTAAATGTTAGGTCAAAACTTTAGAGTTATCATAAGATGTCAGAAATGTGAACTGATTAATGTCAAATTGATATGCCATGTTTTACTATAGCCATTTTGATATCACCAGTCATTTGTTGGTTATAATATGACATAAATGTTATATCTAAAGTGTTGTAAATTGTTGATATATTTCTATCTTAATATGATTATAGTAGTATGTGGGTAATGACATCAATTGATGAGACATGGTCATGTTGGACAACATTGTGACGGCTACGATGGAATCCATGGAGGCTACGGGTTTGGTACCAGAAATGAGGAAGGCTTCAGAATTCTGGAATTCTGTGACGCTAATAACCTAACTATCTGCAACACAAACTTCAAAAAATGAGACAATCACTTGATCACATATAGATCAGGGGAACACGCCAGTCAGATAGATTATATCCTTACCAGAAGACGTGACAAAGTGTCAGTTGTAAACACTAACTACCTCCCCCGCGAAGAATGCACCTCCCAACATAGCCTCATAGTTAGTGACCTCATAGTCAGGACGAGACGTACTCAACACCAGAGGAGGACCACCCTGAGAAGAAGAATATGGAAGTTAAAGGACCCCACAACCAGTAAGAAATTTAAAAGCATACTACTTGATGCTTTTGACAGTAAGGAAGAGCAATTAGAGATGTACAGTATAGAGGAACAGTGGGAATTCCTGAAAGTTAACCTGCTAAAGGCGACAGATGAAATCTGTGGCTGGAGCAGACCTATAGGCAGGAGGAGAGTAACATGGTGGTAGAACAGTAAGGAGGAGGAGTCAATCAAGGGCAAAAAGCAAGCTTGGGAAGTATGGCGGGATGGGGGAAGTAGAGAACACTATCAAGTGGCCAGGAGGGAAGCTAGGAGACAAGTGTACCTTGCAAGAAGGGAAGCAGAGGAAAGAAAGTTCAAGCATGTTCTACAACACGAGGACCAAAAACATGAGGTGTTCAGGATTGCTAGACAATGTGTCAAGGAAAACCGTGATATTGTCGGGGAGAAGTGTGTCCGTAATGATGATGGTATATTTGCCATCATTGATATTGATAAGAAGGTAGCTTGGAAGCATCACTACGAGAGGTTACTAAATGAGGAGAATAAGTGGGAAAAAGTTAGTCTGCCCCAAATTGATCCAACAGAGGGACCAGCAGTGCAAGTTGAAGGTAGTATAATAAGTAAGGCAATCAAAGATATGAAGACAGGCAAAGCAGCTGGGCCTTTGGAGATAGTTGCTGAAATGCTGAAAGCATCTGGATTGGTGGGACACACTATGGACTCCTGGATAGTAAACCAAGTCATACAGAATGAGGTCATACCAAATGACTGGTATAGCAGCTTCATCATTAACTGCTACAAGAATAAAGGAGATGCCCTAGATAGGGGAAGCTATAGAGGCATTAAATTAATTGACCAGGTCATGAAGGTCACAGAAAAAGTTATAGCGCAACTAATCAGAGAGCGAATTGATTTGATGAAATGCAGTTTGGGTTTGTGTCAGGTAAAAGTACCACAGACGCTCTTTTCCTTGTACGACAACTACAGGAGAAGTACCTAGCTAAAAGTAAACTGCTATATTTAGCTTTTGTTGACTTGGAGAAAGCCTTTGACAGAGTTCCCCACTCCATTATCTGGTAGCTCTTAGAAAACTAGGTGTTGATGAATGGCTCGTGAGAGCTATACAAGCCATGTATAAAGAAACACTCAGCAAGGTTAGAATTAACAACGAATATAGTGAAGAATTTAGTGTAAAAGTCGGTGTTCATCAGGGCTCTGTTCTTAGCCCCCTACTATTTATTATTGCCCTTCAGGCTAAAACAGAGGAGTTCAAGACCGGCTGCCCATGGGAACTTCTATACGCAGATGATCTAATGCTCATAACTGAATCAATGGCTGAACTAGAGAAGAAATTCCAAATTTGGAAGCATGGCCTAGAATCAAAAGGCCTTAAAATTAACTTGTCTAAGACTAAAGTTCTAGTATGTAGGAAGGAAAACAGGGCACTGGTACCCTCTGGGAAATGGCCATGCTCAGTGTGTAGGAAAGGAGTAGGCAGAAACTCCATTTTATGTCCCAAATGCAAAGTATGGATACATAAAAGATGTAGTGGTATCACAGGTAAACTAACTAAGAACATAGATTTTATATGTGGCCGGTGCTCAAGTGCAATAAGTAGTAGCAAGTGCCCACAGGATACTAGCTCCTTCCATTGCCCAGATGGTTCTATAGAAATAGTGGACACCTTCCGTTATCTGGGTGACAAAATCAGCAGTGGTGGAGGGTGCTCTGAAAGTACAGTAGCCAGAGTTAGAACGGGATGGAAAAAGTTCAGAGAGCTTATACCACTATTGGCCGCTAAAGGTTTCTCCCTAAAAATGAAAGGCAGACTGTATGATGCCTGCATACGAACAGCAATGTTACATGGCAGTGAGACATGGTCATTACGTGCAGAGGATATACGCAGACTGGAGAGGAACGAAGCTTGCATGCTCCGTTGGATGTGTAATAGTAATATACGTGAACAGCAAAGCATAAATGAACTAAGTGAGAAATTAGGAATAAGAGGGATCAGATGTTGTTTACTCGAGAGAAGACTACGTTGGTACGGTCACGTGATGCGCATGAAAGACGACAGCTGTATAAAAAAGTGCAGGGCAATAAAAATAGACGGTAGCCACGGAGTAGGTAGACCCAGAAAAACCTGGGACAATTTGATAAATTCCGACCTTACACACTTACACCTCTCCAAGGCAATGTCACTGGACCAAGATATTTGGCGCTATGCAGTAATACAGAAGACCCGTCTTGCCTAAGTACAAAGCAAAACCTACAGTCAGTAGGCACCTCCTAACCAAAAATACACCTCATCCCACTACTCCTACCCTCCACCTCCATCTACACCACCCCTTTCTCTGTAAAGTTATGTTGGTACCACAACATCCGGTCCTAAATAAATGAGGTCGTGTAGGTGTCATGACAAAAAAAGCACACAGTCCATGCTGTAATGTGGCCGTGTAGGTAACACGGTAAAAACCTCCCAGTCCACACTGTAAATGTGGTTGGTGTTAGGAAGGGCATCCAGCCGTAGAAAACCTGCCAGACAGTCCTATACAAGCAAGACAACCAATCTTGCCTCAAGTGGGACAATTCCTGTCTAAACCCATGCAAGCGTGGAAGATGGACATTAAACGATGATGATGATGATGATGAGATACAAGTTTGCTAATTTCCATAGTAGAGGAGATATGTTTTGATATGGCTTCTTACCACTCTTGCTGATACATATATACATAAATATATATATGCACGCGCACACACACATATACACACACACATATGCCGAAACTAAACAGAAGCAACAAAGCAGCATCGTAACTTATTAGCATGTCACAAACTCTAATTCTAATTAATTGTCACCAACATAGACCCTTACTTGTATTCTCAGATTTCATATTTTATCTGGATAATGTATGCAAAAGATTGCAAACATTAAACCCCTTTGGGTGTAAACCCCATATTATGATGATGTGGAACGAAAGCCAATTCTGACAGGACATGAACACATGGCAGTAATGTAATAAACTAGAATCTCTAAGGTATCTTAAGTTTACTTTGTTACTAACTGCATGTAATTCACAACAATATATTTCTTATGTAATATGCATGTTTATATGAGTCAGTGAAGGAGCCTTTATATGGTTCCTAGACCAGCTAGAAAGGGCAGTCAAATATCTATCCAATTAAGCCAGCATTTCTCAACTAGTATCCACGGAACTCTAAGGTTCAACATGGAGTCGCTAGGGGTTCCATGAGAAACAATAAATAAACTAATGCATGGGGTGAACATATTAATAAAAGTCCTCACTTATGTGGAATTACTGGAATCATGAAGACTATACTCATCTTGCATGTAGGTTCCATTTTTGGCATGATTTGTATGGTTGGATACCCTTCCTACCTAATGTTAACCTTTTTACAAAGAGTATTGGGGAGATTTTATAGGATTACCACTACGAGGAATATTGCTTTGTATCTCTTCTGGTCTACACAACCATCCTGACCCTATTGTGTGTCCATGTGTACAAGGGAATACAACTGAGGAATCAAATAGAAGAGAAAGTAGTAATAGGTGAGGAATCTGGGTAAGATGGTAAAAAAGAGTGAATATGATAGGAGAAACAATGATAATAATAATGAAAATTGTGTACAGTGCTCAGGTACACTACAACTCATCAAGGGTGCATGTTGCATGTATAGTACATAGAATAATGTACAAATATCAGGAAAGTGAACAGTGTATGATATACACACACATGCGTGTGTGTGTATGGAGGGGGAATATCAGGTGCAGTGTTGGTGAATTTCAAGAAACATGGAAGTTTTGAAAAATGCAGTGTCCTGACAGCTAACAACTGATACAGGTAGTTTGTTCCATGCTTCAGCAACTCTGGGCATGGAAAAATGTTTCTGAAAGTCATGGGAGCTGCACTGTTTTCTGATTTTGTAATCATGTCCATGGGTGTTAGGCATATGGCAGTTATATGTTATTTGCTGGTCTGGTGAGTGAAGAAGGATTGTGGTGAGACGTGATAGAAGAAATAGTAGAAGATAGAGAAAGTGGTAAGAGAGAGAGACTGTGATGGACTTCAATGAGTGACCTGGCGGAGAGGAAAATATATCTAGCAGCAAAGCATGGTGGGAGTAAGGGGTACTATATGAACAGATCTGCGGCGATCTATTGTTACACATATATATACATACATAAATACATATGTACATACAAACACATATATATATATGCAAACTTATATATATATATATATGTGCATGTATATATACACACACACACACACACATATATATATGCTATCTACTATCTCTATATCTTTCTCTAGATATGTGAGCACACACATTCCCCCTCTTATATAGATTATATACATACACATGCATACACATATACACACACAAATATATATACAGATACACACATACATATATGAACATATATTATATATTTAGATAATTGCTCGTTGGTGCATATATTTACATATTTCATGATATAAACACATATGCTTGAATACACATCAACACACACAAGTATATTTATTATGCTCTTGTATTTAAATATATGCATACACAAGAGGAATGTCTTGAAATTCATTAAAGACAAAATTTCAAGAATATACTCTTGATGGCATTATCTTTTCTTTACCAATGCCAAAACAGCTGCATTTGTCAGGCATTTTTTAGTCTTTTATCTTGTAATTTCCTCTTGCAAATTTCTACTAACTTTGATGCTTTTCCCAACCCTTTATATACATATACAAACATATATACAAAGAGACACATACTCACATAAGCCCATATATATATACACAAATGAATACACACATACATAGATTATATATCTATAAATATGCATATAAATATACATACATACATGCATACATGCATATATATATATATATATATATATTTGTAAATATATATATATATTTGTAAATATATATATATATATATATATTTGTAAATATATATATATATATATTTGTAATATATATATATATATATTTGTAAATATATATATATATATATATTTGTAATATATATATATATATATTTGTAATATATATATATATATTTGTAAATATATATATATTTACAAATATATATATATATATATATATATTTGTAAATATATATATATATATATATATTTGTAAATATATATATATATATTTGTAAATATATATATATATATTTGTAAATATATATATATATATATATATATATATATATATATATATATATATATATATTTGTAAATATATATATATATATAAATATATATATTTGTAAATATATATATATATATAAATATATATATTTGTAAATATATATATATATATAAATATATATATATATATATATATATATATATATATATATATATATATATATATATATTTATGTAATTTATTCATTCCTTAACTTGTTTTTAAGAAAATATCTCAGGTATAAAAAATTGGTTCTGAAAGTGTTCAGAAACAAGACAAATGTTTTGTGTTAGGTTCAATTAGAAGTAGCTGAATTCTTTCAAGGAATTTCAATGAGGAAATTTCGATGGTGTTTCCAATATTATCCCAAACACAAACTTACAAGAATAATAATAATAATAATAACAATCCTACCAACACAACCACCATGAATAACAATAATAATTGTAGTAGCAACAATAACATCAACAAGGAAAACAATAGCACTGAAAGCAACAACAATGGTTATAACAACAGCAGCAACAACAACAACAACAATAGTTATAACAATACTTATAACAATAGTTATAACAATAGTTATAACAACAGAAACAACAACAACAATAGTTATAACAACAGAAACAACAACAACAATAGTTATAACAACAGAAACAACAACAACAATAGTTATAACAACAGCAACAACAACAACAATAGTTATAACAACACATCAGCAACAACAACAACAACAATAGTTATAACAACAGCAACAACAACAACAATACTATTGATATTAATGGTTCCTTGATTATTCGGACACAAAAAAAAAATGACGAAAACATTTAAGAAAGAATAAAGAAACTAAAAATTAATAAAAGTTTTGGAGATTTTTATATTTTTGTCTTTTTGGAAGTTCTTTATATATATTTATATATGC
>OZ024747.1:3976420-4006420 GCA_964016885.1 Eledone cirrhosa
AGCTTGCTTGGTCTTAATGTATATATTGGGGTACATTATTTCTTGTAAATGGAATGGCTATACTTACTATGGGCTTGCTTGGTCTTAAACAATCTATATATTGGATAAGATGGGGCGGCCATGCTTAGACTAGGCTTACTTCGAAACAAAGTAAAACAAAAAATGAACAAAGTTTCAGTGTATTTCAGTGTATTTTTTACACTGTTTAGGCAGAGAAGAAAAGGCATACCTGAGGCTCCTTATAAGTGCCTCCAAGTATTCCCCTCATATCATGCATGACGAACTTAAGAAATAAAAAGGAATGACATATTGGGCCATATAGGAAAAGATAGGAGAGTCACTATTTCTGTTTATTATTTCTCTTTTTTTTTTTACTTGACAATGAGTTGAGAGATGCTGTGCTGAAAAGGACCCATTCAATCTATGCAAGCATGGAAAAACTGACAAGAAAACAATGATGTTGATGATGATGGAGGAACAAGAGTGATGCTTTGTAAACTAGTGCAAGGGAGGGTGATTAAGTAGAAATCGTGAGGCCAGTGACCAGGTCTGAATACTTGCAACAGAATAGGCTCTGCTAAGGGGTACAGAAGTTCCAAGAATTGGTGAGGAACAAGGGGACAGATTCTAACATCGAAGTAGCCTGACGGTTTGAAATCAGGAGCAAACAATGATGAAGGAAATCATTGTGTGCTACGCTCTAATGACTCTGCCAATTAAGTGATGTGTAAGCATTCATCCATTTCCTGGAATAGCTTTTGTTAATTGAGATAATATAGGAAAACAAAAGATGTAAACTGTTACATTATTATCAACTTCATTTCCACCTGCTGGCATGGGTGTGACACTTCAGGAAGGATCACATATAAAGGCACATGCATATCTATATATCTGTGTGAATATATACATATGTACTCATATACACACAAGCACATATATATATAGGTATATATACACATACACATATATATATACACACTGACACACACACACACATATATATATATATATATATATATATATCAATCTCTCTCTCTCTCTCTTTCTTTCTCTCTCTCTCTCTCTCTCTCTCTCTCTCTCTCTCTCTCTCTCTCCTCTCTCTCTCTCTCTCTCTCTCTCTCTCTCTCTCTCTCTCTCTCTCTCTCTATATATATAAGCTTGTAGGTTGAGGAAAAAGAGGAAGAGTGGAAGGGAGTACTCACTCTTGGTGCTCCTGGAGATGAGGGTTGTACATTTTTTCGGGGTGTGTACAACCCCTGTGTAACGCCTCCCCCCTATTGGGGATTTCAATTGTTATTTGTTATTGTATTAATAGTTTTATTTTCATATACCTGTATGTAAACTTCCCATTTGTATTTGTCCCCTTCTTTTGTGCCCTTGTGGCTAATAAAGAAATCTCTCTCTCTCTCTCTCTCTCTCTCTCTCTCTCTCTCTCCTCTCTCTCTCTTTCTCTTTCTCTCTCTCTCTCTCTCTCTCTCTCTCTCCTCTCTCTCTCTCTCTCTCTCTCTCTCTCTCTCTCTCTCTCTCTCTCTCTCTATATATATATATATAAATCCTGTTGGTGTATTTGCCATCCCCTGTGGGCAGGGCAGAACCAGAGTTCAGCATGTGTTAATCCTAATGAAGCAGTTATTTTTTTATAGTCTTTTTGTAATTTTTTTTTATTCCTATTTTTTTCTATATTTCTTAAACTGTTGACTGGATGGCCTTTCTGTCAAAGATGTGGTCTTTATGCTCTCTTATATAAATATATACATGTAAGTCTCTCTCAATATATATATATATATTTTTATATACACATACATATATATTGTATGTATATATATATAAAATTTATACAGATATATATATATATTCTATATATATGATACCAAACATGTATATATATAAACTATATATATTGTATATATAAAGTAGATATATATATATTACATATATAAACTCTATATTATATATATAAATTATGTATATTATATATATATAAATTATATATATTATATATATATATATAAACTATATATTTTATATATATAAATTTTATATATATATATATATATATATACATATATATATAGTATATATATATTGCATATATTATATGTGTATATATATATTGTAAATATTATCTCTCTCTCTCTCTATATATATATATATTGTAAATATTATATATATAATATTTATATAACAATATATATACTATATATGTGTTTATGTATATATATATATGTATATCATCATCATCAGCAGCAGGCATGAAAATAATAATAATGATGATGTTGTACATATATAGATGCATATACATAGTTATATATATAGTATATATAATTTATACATATATATATATATATCTTCTTCCGCAACTTATTCCTGAGAGGGTCGAGTGGGCAGAGTGCTAAGGCACTGCTGCCAGTGGATCATGTCAGAAGCAACTGTTTCCAACTGATCTGGCTTCATCCACAAGTGAGATCATCCAAGCTCATGGATGATCCAACCATCTTGCTCATGGTATATATATAATTGTTTCTACTATTGGCACAAGGCCAGAAATTACCCAGTGCATTACTGGTACTTTATTTTATCGACCCCGTAAGGATGAAAGGCAAAGTTAACCTCGGCGGGATTTGAACTCAGAATGGCAAGGGCCGTAACTCTATGCGTCAAAGCATGGCGTCCGACCCTCTACCGATACTGCCAATCCACCGCCATGGTCTATATATATAATTGTAGCAAGATGGATAGTCTTGATCCTAATATGAAACAAGTATGAGCTGGACAAAGATGGATCCAAGAATTCGGATGCTGAAATTCTAGAGGTATCACCTTCTTGAAAGGAAGCATTGGGAAAATGGTTAACAGAGTAGACTGGGCGTTTAGAGATGTTGTTCCTCCCCCCACCAACAAGAGATAAGTTGTTTGATAATCTGTAGCAACTGCATGTCACATTTTCCCAACTGTTAATACTACTACATGAACTTTTCCACCTCCTTCAGTGGAACTCTCCTCACGTGTAGTATGTGCACTGTGCAGAATTCTTTGAGAGGACAAGTGTCTCAGTCTTTGCAGTATTAATTTTTATTCTTGCTGTGCAGCACTCAGCAACAAACCAATCAAGTGTATCTCAGGGAACACTTTCTGATGATAAAAGTAACACCATGACATCTGCAAATTCCAGCCAACTGATTCTACACCTGTCAGTTGTAATATCACTTCCAACCTAGCTGTTCATGTCAATTTTATTCATGAAGAATATGAACAGGAGAGGTGATATCAGGCCTCCATTAAGTGGTTTCGCACCACTTATCTCAACACAAATACTAGGGCTTTCATATAGAGACATTAGGGCAACAAGAAGCTGTCCATCAATCCCATACTCACATTTTATTCTTATCCTAACTTATTTCTTAAAGCTGACTCTACTGGAGATTCTTTTTGTCTTCTTTTCTCTTTTTTCTATTCTACTTGATATTGTCAATTGGCTCTGGTCATGCTGTAGCAATACATTTGAAAGAAACTTTGTTTTTCTTCTCATGGGATAATGGTATAGCTTTGGCAGTATTGGTAGAGCATAATACACCATGCTTTTCAGCATAGAGCCATGGCCCTTTATGATCTGAGTTCAAATCCCAGTGAGGTTAACTTTGTCTTTCATCCTTACAGGGTCAATAAAATAAAGTACCAGTAATGCACTGGGATAATTGCTGGCCTTGTGCCAAAAGTAGAAACAATTATTTTAAATCTGTCTTTATTTCTTAGTTTTTACTCAACTACTGAATATGGGGAATAGGCAGAATCATAAGAGCCTCAGTTCCTTAATTTTTACTTCAGATCCTACCATGCTAATTTTTGTCTTTTAGGGTTTGTGGTTGTGTAAGCAGTAGGAACCATAAGGCATTACTCTATGTTTAGGTCTCATCCATTGTCCAACATGATGGATCATGTGTATGATACCATTGCCATTACAATGCCAAACCTCTGGTTTCACCACTAACTACATCCAACATCCTGCTGCCAATGTCTTCACATGTAACTCTGGTAAGGGTTATCAGATTAGGATAAGCTTTGCCTTTCATCCTTTCAGGTTAAAGTGTTAGATTTATGATGGTAATGACATGGGTTTTATTTCTTGAACATTTTGAACATTGTTCTGTTAACTAACTTTGCAGTGGTTGGAAAAATAAAAACGAGTGTTCGCATGAGAAATGACATTTGACTGTAGAATAGTGTCCTTGTCCGGCCCTTACTAACATAGGAAAAGGGATTTAAAAGATTGACATGTGCTGCCAGGATGGTCAAGCAGTCTAGGACACCAGACTCAAGGTGTTTATATACCTTAACCAGAATTGAGTAATAAACTGATGATGAAATTTCTTTCTAGAAGTTTGTAATGTATATGTTATACTGTATTTAACTGGGAACATATCTCACCTGCTCATATTTGAAGGTTGTATCATGTATTGTACAAGCAATGATAACAATGTCAAATTCTTTTCTGCATCCTTACTTTAAAGAACTATAAATCTATGTATGTGTACATGTACATGGACACAAGTACATATTAAACATACTCAAATATATATATATATATGGGTGAGTGTTAATGTGTATATATGTCTATAAATGCACGTGGAACACAAAAGATATAGAATAAGAGAGTTGAATGTGTCTTGAGGCATACCATGTACATAATTTAAGAATATTCAAATATGTTGTAATATTTTAGAGTATATAATATATATATAGATATATATATAACATATGTAACATACATATATGAATAAATGTGGGTGTGTATATGCTAGCATGGAAAACAGGCATTAAACAATGATGATGATATATATGCATATATATATATATATATATATATATATATATATATATAATCACCATCACCATCATCCTTTTTATGTTTGTTTTTCCATGCTTAGGCATGTATATATAACATTTACATACACACAAAGCAGATACAAAATCATGATGTTGATATATATACATACACAAATATATACATATAAATCCCAATATGCACATGCATGCACATAGATGCATACTTGCACACATGCATAGAACAAGTGGATTGTAATGTTAGGATATATTGTTAGGAAAGAAAGGTTTTTGGAATTTGTCATTAAATATACATTTTTTATTTATTCCAAAAGGACCTAAGGAATGAAAATATCTCCACCTTCATACTACTAGGTGTGTATTGAATATTGTGGATATCTGTATCAGAATATCAAGTAGATGTATACCAAACACATATGTATATGGATATAAAATATGTGCTATTCTGCATATGTATTTGTATAAATGCATGCTTAACATGTGTTTTGTGTGAACATGGTAATGCGTAGGTGTGTGGCGTGTCAACAACTTAGTATGTCTTGCCTTCTCCAAGCAAGTATGTGACAAGTTGCTAAATGAGATGGGTATATGTGTGGGGGTATATATGTATATATATTACTCTGGAATATCTGCTGTTGGTGTGAGTTTAAGTAGAGACATTCATCTGGTTTATATGATACCTCCAGATGAAATGTATGATACCTCCAGATGAAATGAACCAGGGAGGTGGAATATTCCCAGCTCCTGAGTAAATCTAGTCTTGAAACAATTTTGATATGTAAAAATAAGTCAAACTTTTAATATTTTAATATTTATAATGTATATACAGTTAGTCAATCAATGGAATAGCCTGCTCCTGAAATCAATGTGCAAGTGACTTAGCATTCCACAGACATTCTTAGGGAGATTCAGCATGACCCAGTGTCTGATAAGGATGGCCCTTTGAATTAAAAATACACTTCATCTGATAGACTTCCAGACGGTTTCAACCTACCAAATTTCTCTCACAAGGCATTGGTTAAACCAAGCTATGGTGAATAACACTTTCCCAAGGTGTCACTAATGATAAACTTCTTCACTTTTACCTCTCTTCTGCACCACCACCCCACCTCACTTGGCTTTCATATCCTCCTTCATCATCTTTAGACAAAATCTTTCTTGGACTTTCCTTTCCTCTACTTCCTTCTACATTCAATACCATCATTCCTCTACCCCAATCCCTTTCCTTCTTCCTCAACACATGACCCAACCATCTCATTCCATTTTTTCCTCACAACATTAATCCCTGGTTCTATCCTAATCACCATCTGCAAAATTTATTGTTTACTTTCCTCTCTCTCAATAATGATGGGCAAAAATGCATCAAAGGACAGTGGCCAGTTGTCAACAGAGACAATCCACAAGGTGAATGACACTACTGGTCTCTGTCATTTGAGGTATTTTTACCCATCACTGTCTTTGACAACATTTAGCTGTTAATGGCTATTCTAGCAATGAGTTTTCTCATTCTTATATATATTCAAATACACACACACACACACACACACACATAGGAACAAGTATGACACTGACGGCAGAGCTCAAGCCATTTCGACAGCTAATTCTGGACTCAAGAATTAGTCGTCGAAACGGCTTGAGCTCTGCCGTCGGGGTCATACTTGTTCCTATTACCCACTCTACTACCCTAAGTATTGAGTACTTTGGTGCGTTATGGTCCATCTGGTTCCTTACCACATTTCCTTGTTATATATATATATAATTAATTTGAATGTAATGTTTAGTTATCAGTGGCTCACCAGTTTGAGCACTCAATACCAATATGGCTCTGGCTGCCGCTGTCGTATTCCATGTTTGGTGTCACACCATAGTCACTATCTTTAAAAGGCAGCAAAGTAATAATAATAATAATTGTTTCTACTTTTGGCACAAGGCCAGCAATTACCCCACTACATTACTGGTACTTTATTTTATCAACCCCGTAAGGATGAGAGCTAAAGTTAACCTCGGCCAGATTTCGACTCAGAACGTAAAGACTCATAACTTTATGCTGCAAAGCATGGCGTCTGCAGCACAGAGTTATGACCCTTTACGTTCTGAGTTCAAATCCTGCTGAAATAATAATAATAATGAGCAGGAATAAAGTATTAATACAGCATCTATATATACTTATATGTGTGTATATATATACCATATATATATATATATATACATATGCACAAATAGATTCATTCATATATTATATAGAAAAGTTGAGTGTATATATTTATTCAAAACAATGACTCCAACAAGACTAGCCATATTTCCTCAACTAAAGTTTACAAGACTGGACTTGTAAGAGTGAGTGTTATAAATAAATAAATATATTCAAAGATACATACACACTCAAGTATATAAACACATTCAAACATACACTAACATATGTACACACAGACACAAATCTACTCGCATTCAAACATACTCAAATACACACACAGACATACACATGTACACACTCATACAGAAATATTCCACTACTTGTTTGTGTGTTAATATATATATCAATATATATATAAATATATATATATATATAAATATATATATATATATATATATATATATATATATATATATATATATATATATATATATATATATATATAAAAATATATATATATATATATATATATATAAATATATATATATATATATAAATATATATATATATATATATATATATGTGTGTGTGTGTGCACTTATGCAACATGAAGAGGTGACTTGAATAATATATGCTTTTTTCACACTGGTGGCAGTTAGTTCCGATATTACATTAAATCTTTGCAGTTTTTGGTCTGGTTTGTCTCATTAGAGCATATATATGTGTCTGTGCATGAAATAGTGTGTATATATATATATATATATATTCATGTATATGTATTTATATATATGTATATATATGTATTTATATATATGTATATATATATATATATATATATATTTATTTATATATATATGTGTATATATATATATGTATATATAATATGTATGTAAATATATATAATATGTATATAAATATATATAATATATATATATGTTTATATATATATATACACATAAATATATAAATATATATAATATATATATGTTTATATATATATATATATATACACATAAATATATATATACACATAAATATATATATACACATAAATATATATACATTGTGTGTGTATATAAGACACTGTATGCATGTGTAATGTTACACATACAGCATAGAAAAAGACTGTTGTTGATCCAACAAGTTACACATAGTTTTATATATTATTGTAGGAGACAGCTGCTAACCTGAAGCTGTGTCACATAAGTCAACAGTGATATACAAAGAAAATACTAATGGTTTTGCCATTTTATGGCACTGTATTCAACAGACTGAAACTCTTAAATACTTTGTCTATTTATTGTAGAAATACGTTGCTGAAGTAAATGAAATTGACCATTTCTCGACTGTCTGAAGCATATTTGTCCATATCCACCAAAAGCCCATCATTCTCACCCCTTTCCTCTCCTAAGGTCTTAAAGTCCTTTCCTCTATTTTCCTCTACAACCAGATCTGCCCCTCCTTACCTCCTACAGAAAGGTATACCATCACCTGATCATTCTGAGTCTACCAATCTACCAAAAGTGTTATCTCCAAGTACCGATCACTCTCCGACAGGTTCGCAGTCGTACCCTTGGCAGTGGAGACTTCTGGTGTCCTTGGCCCTAGGACCATCTCCCTATTCACCACCATAGGCGCTGCTGAGCTGGCCAGCCACAGGTGTGAACGTCGCGAGATGGAATGGCTCTTCCAGCACATCTCCCTTACTATGCTCCGGGGAAACGCCTTCTCCATCCTGTCCTCCGGGGCTGTGGGGAGGCCAGTACGTGGGACCCCATTTGCTCACCATACGGATTAATAGGCAAAGTTATAAACTATTGTAAATAAATATTTGTGAACCTAAAAAGCTGTATTGATCTTGTGTGGAATATTCTGTGAACTGGTCACATGCTAGTGTTTGCCAGTCTAAATGTGGGTTCTAGGTTTAACCTTTTTGGTAACAAACCGTCTTCGTCTTCGTCTTCTTCTTAGAGGACCATGGCCGTCAAACACTCCTTCCAGTCCACACTGTACTGTGGTCATGCCCAAGTCATGACAAAAAGCACCCAGCCGACACTGTAAAGTGGTTATGTAGGTGTCATGACAAAAAGCCTGCAGCCCACACTGTAAATATTGTTAGCAATAGGAAGGGCATCCAGTCGTAGAAACCTAGCCAGAAACAGTTCTGTAAGTACAAGACACGGCCACCTGACCTGACTTACCTCTATTGGGACAACCTGTCTAACCCATGCTAGCATAGAAAATGGACGTTAAATGATGATGAAGATGATGATGATGTATGTATGAGTGTATGCATGTGAGTGTGTATGTACACATATCCCTGTATGTATATATGTAAGAGTGTATATATGTAAGTGTATGGCTAACTTCAATACAATATTCCAGTTTTGTTAAAGATGTGCCAAGAACTCAGTTTATCAGAATTGTCAAATTAAATAATATTTAAGGAATATTTCTCATAAGAATGGTAAATTGTCAAACAAGCTTTGGCAGATATAAAATGTCGCCATTCATCATCATCATCATCATCATCACCATTTTACGTCCGTTCTTCCATGCTAGCATGGGTTAGACGGGTTGTCCTGTTATGGACAGTTTCCGGTCGGCTGACCTTGTCTTGCTCATACGAGAACTGATTCTGGCTTGATTTCTACAGCTGGATGCCCTTCCTAACACCAACCTCATTTACAGTGAGCGCTGGGTGCTTTTTTGCCATGATACCTCCACGACCACTTTGCAGTGGGAGGGTATGGGGCCATATTGTCTATATGCTTCAGCTTCAGCTTGTACCTGTGGGGGTCGGGTATTCTGTATTCTATAATATATTTCTGTTTGTCACTTTTGTTGTTGCTGTTGTTGTCGTCTTTATATTTTTGTTGTTTTTGTTATTTTGTTGTTAATTGTGGTTGTTGTTTTGTTGTTGTTTTGTTGTTATTTGTTGTTGTTTTTGTGTTTATGTTGTTGTTTTGTTGTTATTTGTTGTTGTTTTGTGTTTATGTTGTTGTTTTGTTGTTATTTGTTGTTGTTTTGCTGTTGTTTTGTTGTTATTTGTAGTTGTTTTTGTGTGTTTTGTGTCCAATAATCTAATAACCAAGCATGTAAACAAAGTTTCTCTATTCAAACTACTATTTAGTAGGAAAATATTCACTAACATTTGAAGTCTTAACAATATTAAGACGTGGCTTTTAGAAGTAACAACAAAAAAGGATATATATGAGTGTGCACGTGTCTGTGTATATATATATATATAACATGTATTTATATATATATGTATATCTGTTTTTATTTATATACATATATATATATTTGTATATGTTTATGCATACATATACAAATATATATATAATATATGTATTTATACATATATATGTTTATACTTAAATATAAGTATATATACGTACATACATATATGTATACAGACCTACAGTAGTATGTATATACATACATACATACACACACATATATATATGTATGTATGGGTTTACTGAACATTTATTATAATGCTCGGTTTGTTTGTAAATAAACAGCCCGAATTATTAGCTGTACAGTGTTCAGCAAGCATCGTTGCCATTTTGTTCAACACTGACAAAGAGTACTAAGAGTGAGAAATGAAATTTCATTTTTTCCATTTACCTGTTTATACATACATATATATATATCATAGATATATATATGTGTGTGTGTGTTTATAACAACAACAACAATCACAGATGCTATTTACCTTTTAATAGCTTTATTCCATTTATACTTCAATAATAATCTATTTCTTTTATTGCATATCTCAGTTGAAAGGAAATACTATTGATGTATGCCTAATTTCTCATAGATTACAAGCTTGACATGCAAATTATCAGCAATGTTACCATATACAACATGACAGTTCAACAACTTCTGAAATGCTAATTTTATTTGAAAGAAGCTAAAATATAAACTTGTGTAATTTTGTTGATTAAATCTTTTCCATGTTTGCTTATTTGCTAACACCATTTTATCTGCTGCACCTTTAAATAAATACTTCTGCTTCTACCATTCCATGTGTTTGCTTTAGTTTATCTCTAGAAGAGCTGAACATATTGCAAATAAACAATATAGAAATATTAAACTCATAAACACACACAAAGGAAAACTGCAGAAAACAAAACAAAAGGAAACATACATCATTGCAGCTAGTGCTGCTGCTATTACTACTACTACTACTACTACTACTACTACTACTACTACTACTACTACTACTACTATCATTACTACTACTACTACTACTACTACTACTACTACTACTACTACTACTACTACTATTACTGATGCTGCTACTGCTACTGCTACTACTACTACTATTACTGCTGCTGCTGCTGCTACTACTACTACTACTACTGCTACTACTACTACTACTGCTACTACTGCTACTACTACTACTAATAATAATAATAATACTGCTACTGGTGCTACTACTACTGCTACTACTACTACTACTACTAATACTACTAATAATACTACTACTACTACTAATACTAATACTGCTGCTACTACTACTACTACTAATACTAATACTAACACTACTACTACTAATAATAATAATAATAATACTACTGCTACTACTACTACTACTACTACTAATACTAATACTACTACTACTACTGCTGCTACTACTACTACTACTACTACTACTACTACTACTACTACTACTACTAATACTACTACTACTACTACTACTACTACTAATACTACTACTACTGCTGCTACTACTACTACTACTGCTGCAGTTACATCATCATCAGGATCAATTCTGCTCTCCTCAACGTCATTGTCATTACTATCTCTATTCTCCTTGTCAACACTATCATCATCATCATCACTATCATCATTATCATCATTATCATCATCATCATCATCACCAAAACCGTCATCAGTTTTGTCAACATTCCTACAATTATTTTCTATTTTATCCTTACAACTATATTTTATTTTCTGTTAGCAAACATATTATTATTATTATTATTATTATTAACATTACTACTACTACAACAAACAATGATGATGATGATGATGATAATAATAATGGTATTTTCATTATTATTATTATTATTATTATTATTATTATTATTATTATTATTATTTGTGTCTATTTTGCTGGCTTGTGTTCCTATTTTGCAATTCATCTCAACAAAATTGGTTTTTGTGGAGATAACTTTGAATAATGTAAAACAGACTTTTCTATTGAAGAACTCTGGGTTTTCTGCCTTTGTATACAGTGATTATATTTTCAAGTTTACATGTAATGTTATTACATGAATTCTCTCTAGCAATTGGTCTTCAGTTTGGCTTTATTGATAACAACAGCATACATGTTTGGCTGTTTGAAAATGTCCTATTACCAAATAATACTATCACAATGATAAAAAAATATTTTAAAAATGTCAATAAAGTAAGATATACCGAAAAAAAAAAAAAATAAAAATAATAATAATAAAAAGCATGGCATGTATATATCCTAATTAGATCTTGTGCTGAAATCATTTTGGCAACGTGAATCATTTTGTTGGTATAAGAACCCTTTCATGCACCCATATAATCTGTTGTTCTTCAAATATCTGGGAAGCTACTAAAATATGATTAGATTTATTGCTTTTTCCTTTGTTTTAATACAGCTTTTTTTCCACAGCATTATCTTTTGAACCCTATGTTGTTTCTATATGTAATTTTACATGTTAGAAATAATTCTCTTTGTATCTTTTTTTCCTTTTTCAGATTAGATGGTTACAACAAAGTAAGATGCCTCTTGAATGAAACAATTTGAAAACATCCTTTGAACTTTCAAATACATTTCTATATACATATATATATATATATATATATATATATATATATATATATATATATATATACAAATATATATATGTGCATGTGTATATATTTATTTATATATGTATATATATAAAAGAGAATATGTTTGTCCAGTTGCTTTGTCTCTGGCTTCTCTTGGAAACCTCGATTTGTGCTGATCTCACATATCAGATAGAGGAGGCTCAAAGTGTTGGAACATTTGTTGGTGACATTGCTTCTGACATACACTCACGGGGCATTTTTGTGTCTCGAGACCTCAGCTTAATTTCTTTCAGTCGCTTACAAAAAAGCAAAGGTTTACAATTGTTCAATGTTTCCAAGACAGGTAAACTGTACACTGGTCAGATACTGGATGCTGAATCTTTGTGTAAATACAACACTGAGTGTTTCAGAATGGTGGATGTAGCTATTCAGAAGGAAGAGTCTTTTGTGAAAATTATTGAGGTTAAAGTCATAATTAAAGACATTAATGACAATGCGCCAGAGTTTCAAGAAAATCAAATTAACATCAAGTTTTCAGAAGACTACAGCAAAGGAGTTATGAGATCAATTCCTAATGCCATTGATAAGGATATGGGATCAGAAAATTCCCAGATAACTTATGAATTAAAAAAGAATAGAGATGAACCTTTTAGTTTGTCATTTTCTCGTAAAGAGGATGGCACCACCAAACTTGGGATTGTTTTAGAAAAGAAATTAGACAGGGAAATAAAAGATATTTATAATGTACAAGTTGTTGCTCGTGATGAAGGATACCCACCAAGGGAAGGGGTTTTGAATGTTGAAATATCTGTCACTGATGAGAATGATAATTCTCCTATTTTTACACAAAGTACTTATAATGTTTCCATCACAGAAAATCACCAGAAAAGCCTAGCTGTAATTACTGCATCAGCAGAAGATTTAGATTCTGGAAAGAATGGCAAAGTTGTCTATCGTTTCCATTCAAAAACAGCCAAATTAGCAATGGATTATTTTGAACTGAATAAAGAAACTGGAGAAATCTTTTTGAAACGACAATTTCCTTTTGATAAACAACAAACCTACAAGCTTTTCATCACAGCTAGTGATAATGGAAACCCACCATTGAGTTCAACTGCAGTTGTTCTGATTAATAAGATAGGCCACCAGAATACTGCACCTGCAATAGAAGTAAATTTCGTATCTGAATCGATGAAAAATACAGCCACCATTTCTGAAGGAGTGAAAGTCGGTAGTTTTATTGCCTATGTTAAGGTCACAGATAATGATATTGGTGAGAATGGAGAAGTCACGTGTGATCTCCATCATGACAAACTCTTATTGAAGGGTTTAGGGAGAATGAAATATAAAGTTGTGGTTAAAAAGTCTGTTGATAGAGAAAAGGAAAGTTTCATTGATTTTACTATAAGCTGCCAGGACAAAGGAATACCACCGCAAAGGACAGAAAGGAAATTCTCTATTGAAGTAATGGATGTTAATGATGTGCAGCCAAAGTTTACCAAAAGTCAATTTAAGTTTTTAACCTATGAAAATGAAGAACCTAATTTCCCAGTTGGATTTATTAATGTTACTGACCCAGACATGGGTTTAGGAGGTCAACTCACTTATATTTTATTGAGTGACAATGTAAACGTCCTTCCTTTTGTGATTTCTAATTTTGGATTTATTTCTACAACTCAATCATTGGACAGAGAAGAAAAAGAATCTTATAATTTTAAAGTTTTTGTAAAAGATAATGGCAAACCTTCTTTGAATAACACAGAAAATATTGTTGTTGAAGTTATGGATGAGAATGATAATGCTCCCTATTTTACCTTCCCCAGTGTTAACCCTTTCAATCTAGATGTCCACTACCATCCTCAAAGCAAAAGCGAGATCACAGTTTTGAAAGCCTCTGATAGAGACAGACATGTGAATGCTTTTCTCAGATATGAAATAATTGGAGGCAATGAAAAACAGTTATTTGCTGTGAAACCTTACACAGGCGTCCTATCTTACTCCCGTCCAGTTTACCAGAATGATGCAGGGTTATACAGTTTAAAGTTTATTGTCAAAGACAGTGGCAGTCCTATGCTGTCAGCAACTACAACTTTGTCACTTATGTTGACTGTCAGCAACAAGACATCTAAAATGTTAACCACTGTCACTAAACAATCAGATGACACTATACATATAAACCTCATGATAGTTATCATTGTCGCTGCTATTATTTTATCTGTGGCCATTGTTATTTCTTTAGCAATATGCATTATACAAAAGTACACTCAGAGAAACATTCTGTACAGTGATGTAGTTGGTAATATCAACTGTCCTGGGGAGAGGAAACAATCAGAATATACCTGTGAACCTAACCATCCACAGTATGATGTCCCAGCAAGCATGGTTTTAGATCCGGGCTTAAACAAAGAGTCTAAAACAACACTTCTCAAAAGGGACTCACAATATGGATGTAAAACGGACTGGAAGGGCTCAACTTCTAGAATGCCTCTCTCTGTGACACAAGGATTAACACAGCAGGTGAGTCTGTTTTTATCTCCTTCTATTATTATATGTGAATAGTAACATTATAATACATAGTTTATGTTAATACTATAAAACATAGTGTATGTTGACACTATAAAACATAGTGTATGTTGACACTATAAAACATAGTATAAGTTGACACTATAATAGTATATGTTAACACTATAAAACAGTATATGTTGACACTATATAACATAGTATATGGTGTCGCTATGATACATAGTATATGTCACAAAAATACATAGTATATGTTGACGCTATAATACATAGTATATGGTGTCACTATAAAACATAGTATATGTTGACACTATAATACATAGTATATGGTGTCACTATAAAACATAGTATATGTTGACACTATAATACATAGTACATGTCACTATCTATCTAAGGCGGGTAAAATTCCCGAGATCCATGGACGAGTTCTCTCCAGCGGTCTCTGTCCCTCATTATCACTGCCATGTCCTGCGTCTCCAACAGACCAGTGTCTGTCCTTAGGGCATCAACATACGTTAACCTTGGTCTTCCTCTTCTAGTGTGTCCATGTAGGGGCTCCCAAAGGAGCACTGAGTGCAATGTCAACTCTGGATGTCGATGAGCATGTCCAGCTAACCTCAGTCTCCTCTGTGTCACTTTTGAGCTGACTTTTGGGATGCTCCCATACAGCTCTGAGTTTTTCATCCTCAGTGTATATATCACTATAATACATAGTATATGTTGACACAGTGTATATGTCACTATAATACATAGTATATGTTGACACAGTGTATATGTCACTGTAATACATAGTATATGTTGACACAGTGTATATGTCACTATAATACATAGTATATGTTGACACAGTGTATATGTCACTATAATACATAGTATATGTTGACACAGTGTATATGTCACTGTAATACATAGTATATGTTGACACAGTGTATATGTCACTGTAATACATAGTATATGTTGACACAGTGTATATGTCACTATAATACATAGTATATGTTGACACAGTGTATATGTCACTGTAATACATAGTATATGTTGACACAGTGTATATGTCACTATAATACATAGTATATGTTGACACAGTGTATATGTCACTATAATACATAGTATATGTTGACACAGTGTATATGTCACTGTAATACATAGTATATGTTGACACAGTGTATATGTCACTGTAATACATAGTATATGTTGACACAGTGTATATGTCACTATAATACATAGTATATGTTGACACAGTGTATATGTCACTGTAATACATAGTATATGTTGACACAGTGTATATGTCACTGTAATACATAGTATATGTTGACACAGTGTATATGTCACTGTAATACATAGTATATGTTGACACAGTGTATATGTCACTATAATACATAGTATATGTTGACACAGTGTATATGTCACTGTAATACATAGTATATGTTGACACAGTGTATATGTCACTGTAATACATAGTATATGTTGACACAGTGTATATGTCACTATAATACATAGTATATGTTGACACAGTGTATATGTCACTGTAATACATAGTATATGTTGACACTATAATATTTAATGGTCAGCATATTAATTCTTTTGTTATTACTGTGTAACAGTGTACATGTGATAGTAAATAAGAGATTCGATATGTACAGGGTGTCCCCCCAAAAAAAATCAGTATACCTCTCGTAGAAATCCTAAAGATATGGGTGGTGAATTGGCAGAATTGTTAGAGCATCAGATAAAATGTTGTTTAGTTACAACCCTGTACATTCTGAGCTCAAGTCCCACAAGCATCAATGTTGGCTTTCAGCATTTTGGGATTGATAAAATTAAATACCAGTAAAATACTGAGATCAATATAATCAAGTTTTCCTCTCCACCCCAATAATTGCTGACCTTGTGCCAATGTTAGAAAGAAATATTATAACTATCATCATCACTATCACCACCATCATCATCATCATCACCATCATCATCATCATCATCATCATCACCATCATCATCATCACCATCATCATCATCGCGATCATCATCATCATCATCGCGATCATCATCATCGCCATCATCACCATCATCATCATCACCATCATCATCACTATCATCATCATCACCACCACCAACACCATCCTTATCATCATCACCACCATCATCACCATCATCATCACCATCATCATCACCATCATCATCATCATCATCCCTATCATCACCACCATCATCAACATCACCATCATCACCATCATCACCACCATCATCACCATCATCATCATCCCTATCATCACCACCACCATCACCACCATCATCATCACCATCATCACCAACATCACCATCATCATCACCACCATCATTATCACCATCATCACCCTCACCACCCTCACTATCATCACCATCACCATCATCCTCATCATAAAATAACAATATATTCTAGCAGCTATTAAATATTTAGTATTTGTGGTTCAGTCTACCTTGCTCCCCATTCTTCTGACCTGAGACTTTCCCAACATATTCCAATGTGATGTATATTGTTGTTGTCAAACCAATATGTCACCTTTTTATGATTACCAACCTCCCTTGTGAATCTATCATTAGCAAGTCAAAAAAAAACAACACAAAATAAATAAAACAAAAAACAATAACTAAATAAAGAAGAAGAAAAAGAAGGCCAAAGAATAGAAAAACAATAAGTAGCTGCAAAAATACTTTCTATGAAGTCATAATATTACCCAGAAATATTTCATTGATATTTTATATATTTTAATAATGTTTTTTATTTATTTATTTCTTCTGTTTTCTTTTCTTTTTTTTGTTTGTTACTTTTTTCTTAGGTCCTTTCCAAATTACAACTATGTTTGTGATAAATATTTGGTTATTACATCCTCCATTCCAACCAGACACATACAAACCCACCCTAATTATCTCCCTTTCCCCCCTCTCCTGCCACTACTCTATTATATATTCATGATAAACATTGTCAAAGAAGTTCATTGATTAACACAAAACTCAAAACATTTCCATTGTTTTGTGTGTATCTGTGTATGTGCTTATGTGTGTATGAGTGTAGCTGTGTATGTGTGTATATGTATTTATATAGAGAGAGACACTTATATACTCACAATACATAGACACTCTCAGAAATAATACCCTAAAAAAACCTCTCTCTCTCTCTATATATATATATATATCTTTATATATATATATATGACAAGTAAGTATGTTTTGAAACAGTGAGCAGGTTTTAAATTAGAAAATAGAATAGCTTACACCGTATTTTGACTAAAGAAATTTTAGTCTGATAATGGGGTTTAGAACCCTCAGATAAATGGAAAAAGATGAGTATTGACGTCCATGGGGGTACATCAATACTCATCTTTTTCCATTTATCTGAGGGTTCTAAACCCCATTATCAGACTAACTAAAATTTCTTTAGTCAAAATACGGTGAAAGCTATTCTATTTTCTAATTTCAAACCTGCTCACTGTTTCAAAACATACTTACTTGTCATATATATATATATATAGAGAGAGAGAGAGAGGTTTTTTTAGGGTATTATTCTATTTTCTAATATATATATATATATATATATATATAGCAAATGTAAAAAATAACTCTGTATGTAAACACACACAAAAGCATATACACAAAAGCATATACACATGTATATATATATATATATATATATATATATATATAGGAAAAATAGCCGTCGAAACGGCTTGAGCTCTGCTGTCGGGGTCAAACATGTTCCTATTACCCACTCTACTACTCTAAGTATTGAGTACTCTGGTGCGTTATGGTCCATCTGCTTCCTTAGCACAACTCCTTCATTTTATATATATATATATAAATGGAAAAAATGAAACAAAATTTCATTTCTTACTCTTAGTACGGCTGTTACTTAAATATAAGTATGTATACGTACATACATATATGTGTACAGGCGTACAGTAGTATGTATATATATACATACATGCACACATATATATATGTACATATGGATTTTCCGAACATTTATTATAATGCTTGGTTTGTTTGTAAACAAACATCTCGAATTAAGCCGTACAGTGTTTAGTAACCATCGTACGAAGAGTGAGAAATGAAATTTCGTTTCATTTTTTCCATTTATACGGTGCTGACGATAGCTAATAAGCTTGAAACTAGTACATCTAGTCATTTGTCAGTGTTGAACAAAAGGGCAACGATGGTTGTTAAACACTGTACGGCGTAATTCGGGATGTTTGTTTACAAACAAACCGAGCATTATAATAAATGTTCGATAAATCCATACGTACATATATATATGTGTGCATGTATGTATATATATATATATACATACTACTGTATGTCTGTACACATATATGTAAGTACGTATACATACTTATATATATATATATATATATATATATATATATATATATATAAATATACATATGTACATATATCTGGGAATAAATATAGATGCATGTATATGTGTGTATGTATATGTGTGTATGTATACGTATATGCCTGGAAATCAATAGATGTGTGCTTTGAATCTTTTCAGTTGTTTTGTTATTATTACACCACAAATTGTTGTTTACACATTTATAACATTTAAGATATACACACATCCACATGTATGTGTATATACACATGTATTATAATATATTATATTATATATCATTGTCGCTTTATGGTCTGAGTTCAAATCCCACCGAGGTTAACTTTTTCTTTCATCCTTACGGGGTCGATAAAATAAAGTACCAGTAATGTACTGGGTAATTGCTGACCTTGTGCCAAAAGTAGAAACAATTATATTATAATAATATAATTCATTCAACTTATACTATAAGGGTGCAGCGTGATTCTGTGGTTAAGAAGTTTTTGTAACTATTTTGGTTGGTGTTTGATTCCACTGAAGGTGGATGGCTTAGTGGTTAGAGAATTTGGTTTGCAATCATGAGGCTGCGAGTTCAATAGCTGGCCTGGGTGATGTGTTATGTCCTTGAGCAAGACACTTTATTTTGTGCTGCTCTTTCTGCCGGAGTTGTGATCAATAGATAGTACAGCAGTTGGCAAGACCAATGGAAACACTATTTCCTCGGTCCAATTTGATTATGTTCACCTCACTTCTTGGTAAGTGAATGAGGTCTGGGATTGTGTCAATTGACTTCCTTTTTTCCTCCTTACTTCCTTGATTCCACTGCATGACACCTTGGACATGTATTTGCTACCATAGTCTGAGATTGAACAAAGTAGTCATTGAAATTTGGTAAATGGAAAATGAGGAAGCCAGGAGAGTTTAACACCATCACTACCAAACATTCAGAACCTTTTAGCAGGAAAGTCAGTTTTGAGTTGAGCATTTGTACAAGACTCAGCAGTCTTGGAAATTCTGACAGAAACATGGAGGATACTCTTCTTCCTACAAAAGAAATCACAAAAAATCCATCAGTTCTTTGATGGATAGTTATATGTTTAAAATACATGCATATACACACACACACATGTTATATATATATATATATATGTATATGTATATATATGTATATGTACGCTTATACACACATACATGCACGTGTGAATAAATATAATGATTGAGGTTGGTGTTAGGAAGGGCATCCAGCTGTAGAAATCAAGCCAGAATCAGTTCCCGTCCCACCCTTGCAAGCAGGGAAAAGCGGACGTAAAATGAAATGATGAAATGATGATGATGATGTCATATTGATACCTTGTTCCTACTACACATATATATATATATATATATATGTATATATATATATATATATATATATATATATATATATATATATATATATATATATATATATGTATATATATAAGCACTGAAACACTGTATCTATCTTTAGCAGTTTGCTGATGAGATGGCACTGTCTGTATTTGTTCATTTTCCTGTTTTTATATATATATATATATATATATATATATATATATATACTGTACGTACGGATTCTTGTGGGTTTATCCCAAATTCTTGGTAAAATGGTGTAGGTAATGAAAAGACTGTTTTTTTGTGAAATTTGTCTCAGCCAAACCATTCTACTGAGAAAATAACAGGTTATCAAAATGTCGGAAGACATGCGGCTTAGCTCACTTATGTGAAAGCTAATGGAACAAATTATCTATTGCAGTATCACAGAGCATAAACATTCTTACTACATACCAACATAATGCCAAAAACTCATAGATCCAAGCATGGCTGCCTGGTTATGGAGTTACACTTTGCAAACATATGACTACAAGTTCAATACCAATGTATGGCATCTCAGACAAGTGTCTTTTATACAAGTTATACTGTGTATAATTCTATAATTTTTATACTCTTAGTATGCATGTATGGTGCCATAACCCCATGTCCATAGTATTGGAACTATGATCTCTTAATTCTAAGAAGTAACAGCTCTACCTGGAGTGACTCTGATCTCAGAGCTACAAATCTGTCCAGTGATTTTTTCCTGAGACATTCTACCACAAGCCCATATATTGTCTTTACAGAAAAATCAATAAGTTCAGTTTGCAATACAGATATCTTTCCTGGCTGATTTATTTCTCATAACTGTGAAAAGGTGATTGAAAAAAGTAGTTGAGTGGTTTATTTGAGAAGTAACATATTATAGTTGTTTCTTCTACTTGTAAATAAAAGTAAAATTCTTTTTTCTCTCAACAATTTACAAATCTATGCTCTACTATCCTTCCATAGTCCAATGCTAGCCTAATAAGACATTGCCTATCTTCCAATAAACATAGGACATGTTACTAGAAGCTCCATATTCTTCTATTCCTGTGCTTCATGCAACTCACAAACTTCTTTATATTTCTGGTCTTTCATTTGTTGGTTCTTATTGTATTAATGTTGCTGCATTGTAGCATCAAATATGACACACAGACACATGTATATATCATCATCATCATAAGATGCAACACTTTTTAACGCCTGTTTTACACACACACACACACAGATGTATAGAGCATCATTATCATCATCAGCAACATCACTTTTTAATGACTCTTTTCAACACACACTCACATATGTATATATATATATATATATATATATATATATATATATATATATGATGATCAGTTTCTTTGAATATATCTGTCTATGTATTTCTGTGTGAGTATTTATGTGTGCTAATATATGTACATTTATGTATGTAGATAGTTTTATATATGTATGGACACAATTCCTGAAGGAGTCACAGAAGAACTTTAAACATGACAGAGCACATACTTTCTCTCGGTCTTAATATAGCCAACTTCTTCCACTAAAGTAGAGAGAGAGAGAGAGAGAGAGAGAAAGTCAACCTTAATACCGAACTGCTATATTTTTTTTATCAACTTCGAAATTTGAAAATCAAAGTTGACCTCAGTGGGATTTGAACTCAGAGAGTGCACAGAGGCAAAATGGATATTACAAAGCATTCTATCTGGCATTCTTATGACAGCCATTTACAGTCTGAGTTCAAATCCTGCCGAGGTTAACTTTGCCTTTCATACTTACGGGGTCGATAAAATAAAATACCAGTAATGTACTGGGTAATTGCTGGCCTTGTGCCTAAAGTAGAAACAATTCTTATGACAGCCATTGTTATGACAGCCATTGTTATGACTGCCATTCTTATGACTCTGCCATTCTTATGACTGCCAATTTTCTACCCTTGTAGATAGTTACATTTACATATTTTCACATATTAATACATACCACACATCTCTGCATCTACTGGGGTTTATAAGAAGCTGGGCTCTGTACAGCTAAGCAGTCTAAAATAGTCTAAAGTCTGTCTCAAGCTTGGAGGCTCATCATGCCAGTTTCCGTGGTATGAAGCAACTGAAAGCAGAAGACTCCCCCTTGGACAGGATGACAGTCCATTGCAGGGTTAAACCTCCAGTTATAGCGGGTACTCATTTTCAGCTGAGTATACTGGAGCAACATAAAATGAAGTCTTTTGCTCCAGAACACAACACACAACCTAAACCAGGAATCAAACCCATGACATTATGTAAGTTCAACACCCTTACCACTAGGCTATGTACCTCCGCTACACCTAAGCAGAGCTCTGTGAATATCTTATGCCTTTCGTTAAACATTTTTTTTTTAATCAGCCCCTTCCACACACCTTTGAATGTTAAGAGAAGCCATCCTCCACCCATCATGAAGACCAAAGGCTCAAGAACATTCTTGTTCTGCCTTGCAAAACTTCTCCCAGATTCCCTGAAAACTACTTACAATAAAATAGAAAATATTATATTATTATATTTGGGTAGGGTGATATCACCACTAAAATATTATATTATTATATTTGGAGAGGGTGATATCACCACTAAAATATTATATTATTATATTTGGAGAGGGTGATATCACCACTAAAATATTATATTATTATATTTGGAGAGGGTCATATCACCCTAAAATATTATATTATTATATTTGGAGAGGGTCATATCACCCTAAAATATTATATTATTATATTTGGAGAGGGTCATATCACCCTAAAATATTATATTATTATATTTGGAGAGGGTCATATCACCCTAAAATATTATATTATTATATTTGGAGAGGGTCATATCACCCTAAAATATTATATTATTATATTTGGAGAGGGTGATATCACCACTAAAATATTATATTATTATATTTGGAGAGGGTGATATCACCACTAAAATATTATATTATTATATTTGGAGAGGGTCATATCACCCTAAAATATTATATTATTATATTTGGAGAGGGTGATATCACCACTAAAATATTATATTATTATATTTGGAGAGGGTGATATCACCACTAAAATATTATATTATTATATTTGGAGAGGGTGATATCACCACTAAAATATTATATTATTATATTTGGAGAGGGTCATATCACCCTAAAATATTATATTATTATATTTGGAGAGGGTGATATCACCACTAAAATATTATATTATTATATTTGGAGAGGGTCATATCACCCTAAAATATTATATTATTATATTTGGAGAGGGTGATATCACCACTAAAATATTATATTATTATATTTGGAGAGGGTGATATCACCACTAAAATATTATATTATTATATTTGGAGAGGGTGATATCACCACTAAAATATTATATTATTATATTTGGAGAGGGTCATATCACCCTAAAATATTATATTATTATATTTGGAGAGGGTGATATCACCACTAAAATATTATATTATTATATTTGGAGAGGGTGATATCACCACTAAAATATTATATTATTATATTTGGAGAGGGTGATATCACCACTAAAATATTATATTATTATATTTGGAGAGGGTGATATCACCACTAAAATATTATATTATTATATTTGGAGAGGGTCATATCACCCTAAAATATTATATTATTATATTTGGAGAGGGTGATATCACCACTAAAATATTATATTATTATATTTGGAGAGGGTGATATCACCACTAAAATATTATATTATTATATTTGGAGAGGGTGATATCACCACTAAAATATTATATTATTATATTTGGAGAGGGTGATATCACCCTAAAATATTATATTATTATATTTGGAGAGGGTGATATCACCACTAAAATATTATATTATTATATTTGGAGAGGGTGATATCACCACTAAAATATTATATTATTATATTTGGAGAGGGTCATATCACTGCCAAATATTATATTATTATATTTGGAGAGGGTCATATCACCACTAAAATATGATATTATTATATTTGGAGAGGGTCATATCACTGCCAAATATTATATTGTTATATTTGGAGAGGGTCATATCACCACTAAAATATGATATTATTATATTTGGAGAGGGTGATATCACCACCAAAGATTATATTATTATATTTGGGTAGGGTGATATCACCACCAAAGATTATATTATTATATTTGGGTAGGGTCATATCACCACTAAAGATTATATTATTATATTTGGGTAGGGTCATATCACCACTAAAGATTATATTATTATATTTGGGTAGGGTCATATCACCACTAAAGATTATATTATTATATTTGGGTAGGGTCATATCACCACTAAAGATTATATTATTATATTTGGGTAGGGTCATATCACCACTAAAGATTATATTATTATATTTGGGTAGGGTGATATCACCCCTAAAGATTATATTATTATATTTGGGTAGAGTCATATCACCACTAAAGATTATATTATTATATTTGGGTAGGGTCATATCACCACCAAAGATTATATTATTATATTTGGGTAGGGTCATATCACCACTAAAGATTATATTATTATATTTGGGTAGGGTCATATCACCACTAAAGATTATATTATTATATTTGGGTAGGGTCATATCACCACTAAAGATTATATTATTATATTTGGGTAGGGTCATATCACCACTAAAGATTATATTATTATATTTGGGTAGGGTCATATCACCACTAAAGATTATATTATTATATTTGGGTAGGGTCATATCACCACTAAAGATTATATTATTATATTTGGGTAGGGTCATATCACCACTAAAGATTATATTATTATATTTGGGAAGGGTCATATCACCACTAAAGATTATATTATTATATTTGGGTAGGGTCATATCACCACTAAAGATTATATTATTATATTTGGGTAGGGTCATATCACCACTAAAGATTATATTATTATATTTGGGAAGGGTCATATCACCACTAAAGATTATATTATTATATTTGGGTAGGGTCATATCACCACTAAAGATTATATTATTATATTTGGGTAGTGTGATATCACCACCAAAGATTATATTATTATAATCTATTAATTGACAGTTTGAAATTTATTCTGACTTGCAGATCAAATGAAAAGTTCAGCAGTTAATGATGTAAACAATATAAATCAGAATTCATAAAGAGACACAATAAAAAAAAAACACAAATAAAAATGAAAATAGAAATAAATTAAAATAAAATAAAATAAAATTTAATTTTAAAAATAAATTAAATTAGAACCATTTGTTCCACCCATTTAATTCTCACTCTACCATTTATATTTTTTATTTTTGTTTTTTCAATGTATATTTGTTTATTTATTTTCCTTATTATTTTTTTACGGAATTGAAATATAAAAGGAATTTAAAAAATGTAATTTAGTAATAAAAACCTTGTATGAATCAATGGAACATTTTATATCTATTTACTGGCAATAAAACAAATGTTGGTATGTAATAAAAACAATAACAATGACCACATCAACAGCAATAATAGTAACAATAATAATAGTTTCTGATTTAGGCACAAAGTCAACCATTTTGGGGGAGGGGAAAGTCAATTAAATCAACCCCAGTGCATTACTGGTACTTTATTTTATCGACCCCGTAAGAATGAAAGGCAAAGTTAACCTCGGCGGGATTGGAACTCAGACCATAAAGGGCCGTAACTCTTTGCTACAAAGCATGGCATCTGACCCTCTACCGATACTGCCAATCCAAGTAATAACATTGACAATTATGATGATTATTATTTAATATATTTGCCACAAAGGGGGGGGGGGAGCACACGTGACATTGTCTGCGGTAGGGAGGGGGAACATGTTCATTGGATGGTTGCAAAACACAAATTATATATACTCGTATCATCATTACAGTATAACGTCTATTTTCCACGCTAGCATGAGTTAGACAAGTTGTCCTATTTGAGGCAAGTTGAGGTCGAATGACCATGATGTGTTCATACAGAACCGATTTTGGCTTGGTTTCTATGTGTGTATATATGTATATACACACATATACACATTCACTCACACACACTCACACATACACACACACATACATAATGATGATAATGAATGTAAGAAAAAAAATAGCACTGGACATAAATAACTAAACTGGGGTCGGTGGTAAAAAAAACACTCCGAGAGTGACATTTATGGATAAGCCTCAACTGATGTGAAAAGATAGTTTTAAGCAAGACAAGCAGAGCCTGATTTATCTGGAGTTTGTGTGTATGAAAACAATTTCCCCTGGTGTGAGGAGTAGAACGACTAACTATACTGCACTGTCATGCAAATATATGATGGGATCGACTCTTCTGACCAATTGCTTAATTCCATTATACCACATCCATCAGATATTGTTTTGTTCCAAAAAGCTTAACACTTCTCAGTTGGGTTTAAAGCATCTTTACAAATCTATATTGTTTAATATTTGTTTTTGTAAAAAAAGTTTTGTGATGGGAGAGGGTTGAGGCGGGGAGGTGGTAACTTTACTTAAAGTATATATATTATTCATATTATTCATATTATTTATATTATTTATATATTTGTTTGTTATTTATTTATTGGTTTATCTATTCTTATCCTCTCTTTCATTATCACACTTTTCAATGTTTTTTTTGTCTTTCATTCATGTATTATTTTTAAATATCTAAGTATATTCCTATGTATATATATATACACATACGCAGAGCACACATACATATATAGGCACACGTTCACATATACATACTCACAAGTGCATGCACACACACATACACACGCATATATATATATATATATATATATGCAAGCGTGGAACACGGACGTTAAACGATGATGAGGATATATGATATGCAAATATGGACCTTTACATAAAAATATAGATAAATGCAAATGCATAGATGAACGTGAAAATATATGTGCATTGAGAGAGAGAAAGAATCATTATTATACACATAATATATAATGTTTTTTAACCTCGCTTTCTTTATTGTTATATAGACTATAAAACCTAAACCATATTTTTCAAAAAATAATGCCTATGTGTGTAGTCATACATCAATATATATGTATATAAATATATATTTTATATATATATATATATATATTGATGTGTGTATATATACACACATACACATACACATATATATATGTATATAAATATATATTTTATATATATATACATATATATTGATGTGTGTATATATATACACACATACACATATATATATGTATATATATGTATGTGTATATATATACACATACACATTACATATATATGTATATATATATGTATATGTATATATGTATGTATATATATATGTATATATATATATATATATATATATATATAGGTATATATATATATATATATAGGTATATATACATATATATACATGTATATGTGTATATATATGTATATGTATATAAGTGTATATATTGTTGCATGAACACACATACATATGTGTGTAAAAATCATCATCATCATTGTAATAAACACATGTATGTATGTGTGTGTATGTCTTCATGTAACAATATACACATATATATGTATATATATGTACACATATATATACATATATGTATATGTACACATATATACACACACATGGCTTCTTATTTACAAAACTCTATATACCACCACACACCATAGTGGCATCAACTTATACAAGTTAATGTTATTATTATTATTTTTACTATATTCTATCAGTTTCCTTATTTTATCATTATTTTCTAGTGTTCTTTTTTGCCATGCCTTGGCTTCCTCTATAGATTTTTTTTTCCTCTTTGTGAGAAATAGATGAAGTCTAATCAAATAGGCTTCTCATAGGCTGCCAGATGTCCAGTATGTTGTTCCCTTTAAGAAATAATGAACTAGTCTTCATTCAAGGGGTGTATGGCCAGCCAGTCTATTATCTTGAGTGGTAGTATGTATGACTAAAAAAATGTAAAAAAAAAACACATACACATGCACACACATATTTATATGTATATACACACATATTTATATGTATATACACACATATACATATATATATATATACAGAGAGAGAGAGCGAGAGAGAGAAAAGTAGCTAAATACTAGAAAAAAAAAAAATTATAAAGTATCAGAAATGTGACAAGGAGCTTTGTCAATGCTAAAAAAAAAAAATGAAAGAAACCAAAGGGAAGACATTAAAAAACGTATGATTTAGATAAAGTGTTTTCTAATATTCCCAGCTTTGCTGCATTATCTCTCTATCTCTCTCTATCTCTCTCTATATATCTATCTATCTACCTATCTATCTATCGTTGTCCAGTAGATAGAACATAGAATGGTTTCCATGAACTCACTGGCTTTTTATGAAGTGTCATAAACAGTGCATTCTCTACACGGAAGCAAGCAAACATAATTATTTACACATATAGAAACAGTCAGATAGACACACACACACAGACATAGACAAACACAGACACATCCACCAACACACATACAAACAAAACAAAGCAAAAAAAAAGCAACAGCAGGCAATGTTTGAACAAAAAACAAAGTTGATTGCCCATAAGTACATTGTGTGCCAGTAGTAGCTATAATAATTGTTTCTACTTTTGGCACAAGGCCAGCAATTACGCAGTACATTACTGGTACTTTATTTTATCAACCCCGTAAGGATGAAAGGCAAAATTAACCTCGGCTGGATTTGAACTCAGTCTGTAAAGAGACGTAACTATGCTGCAAAGCATGGCGTCCGACTCTCTACCGATACTGCCAATCCACCGTGTTGATTAAAACAACTGAAGGACTTCAGGAAGTGAATTGGCAGAATCAGTAGAGCACTGGGCAATATGGCACGAGGTTTCATTTTATTTTGTCTTTCTGTTCTGTGTTTAAATCTTGTAGAAGTCAATTTTACTTTTGATTTTTAAATGGCTTCAGGTTCAATGGGTGAACTGTAAGTAAAAGGTTGAAAAGTAAAGCCAGTGAACAACTGATGATCTTTGTAATGGGTAAATAGAGATGGCA
>OZ024747.1:4011420-4046420 GCA_964016885.1 Eledone cirrhosa
GAACATTTTAAAATATAACTTTTATTTATTAAAAGTTGATTGTAAAACATTAATTATATTTTGAAATAGTCTAGTGACTTTTGGGCCACCTCTATTATTGTTTCTGATTTACTTCCTTCTTTTTTCTATCTTTCTGCATTCTAACAAATTATGTTCATAGATATATACTCTCATTGATAGATATATGTATTACATACACAAAGGGCCTCTCCATGGCCACTCAACTTGCAAGAAATAGCAACCGATTATCCCTCAAATTATGCCTGACAATCCCTCCAAAAAAGAAAGGATATATTAGATTATGGAGTCATACAAAATCCTAAAAGAATAGACATGATGTCCATGACTGGAATGCTTTGATCATAATTCCACTTGACCAGAGTTGAAAGGAGGGGGGGGGCTAATGAACACCAATAACATACAAACATGCATATATATATATATATATATGTTTACTTATATATATATATAAACATATAAATGTTTACTTATATATATATATATACATACACCAGTTTTTGTTTCATTTTACTAAATTTATTGCAGTGTGTTATAATGTATTAAGTTATGTTCCCATGACAACTCTAACTCCTATCCCTCCAGTGAAGCAAAGAAGACAATTAAGTCAACCAGACCACTTCTTGAAAATGTGTCTATAATGCCCCCCCCCCCCCCCCCCTAATACATCTGACAAATAAAAAACATCATCATTGTTATTATTATTATTATTATTATTAGTATTATTATTATTATTATTATTATTATTATTATTTCATTGTCCTCTTAATGTAAACCCTGTGTGGCTAATAAAGAAATTATTATTTAGTATATTTTTATCATGAGTTTTCTAAGTGTTATTAAGCAGAGCTCTCTGGGCCTTGGGTATGTGCAATGTTTTGTTTTGTACTTTCTGTTGTATTGACAATACCCTATATAATATGTTGGTGTTGCCTAGAAGTGATATTGCCTGCATGTTGTAGATATTTACAACTCCAGAGGTTTGGGTCATACATTTGTCTGGCTCATATTTAATCATTGCCAAGACACTTATTAAAAGGATAGTTTCTGTTTTTATCTTCAGATTTTAGTTATGTTTGCTTTCAGAACTTCCTAATTGAAAATTTGTTTCATTTTTTTAAAAATATATTATTGTTAGTTGGATTGATACATTGATTGGGAGGCATTCCTGTTCTTGGAAATCCTTGACAACCAACAATATTCACTAGATTAGATTTGATTTGATTTCCCTGTCTGTGTAGATTGGCACGTCCCAGAGTATTGTTGCTTTGTCATCTTCTGAGACCTATTCTAGTGTATATCTATCCACTGCTTTTCTGTTGGTATTATATAACACTGGCATAACTTCCAGTGTCTGAAAGTCCCAGTTCTGTTATACCTGTATACTTTCTTGGTTATAACTTTTCTGTTGGTATTATATAACATTGGCATAACTTCCAGTGTATGAAAGTCCCAGTTCTGTTATATCTGTATACTTTCTTGGTTATAACTTTTCTGTTGGTATTATATAACACTGGCATAACTTCCAGTGTATGAAAGTCCCAGTTCTATTATACCTGTATACTTTCTTGGTTATAACTTTTCTGTTGGTATTATATAACACTGGCATAACTTCCAGTGTATGAAAGTCCCAGTTCTGTTATATCTGTATACTTTCTTGGTTATAACTTTTCTGTTGGTATTATATAACACTGGCATAACTTCCAGTGTATGAAAGTCCCAGTTCTATTATGCCTGTATACTTTCTTGGTTATAACTGGGCATCCAGAGACAATATGGTTAATTGATTTTTTTTCTTTTTTTTTTTGTTTATACCATTTTAGTTCAGACATGGCCTGAATGCTTGCAACAGAGTGAACTCAGCTTACGGTACTTGAGGGGCCCTGTGGTGGTGGTGTTAAACCAGGCAACAGATTAAGTCTACCACCAAGAACTCAGCATACAAAGAACCAGAACAGATACTGCAAAGCATCCTGTCTGATGCACTAATAATTCCACCAATCTATTGTCCTGGATTTGTACTTTATTTTATCAAACTTGAAAAAAATGAAAGGCAAATTTGAGCTTGGTGAAATTTGAACTCAGACTGCAGTGAGCTGGAACAAATACCACAAGGTATTTGGTCCCATGCTCTAACCTCTCTACCAATTTGATGCCAACTTTCACATATTATGTTGTTACATAATGCATGCGTTAAGTGGTTCCTGGTGAGAAGGCTTTGATCCTATGTGGGTGATAATTAAGAATTCTTCACACCCAGCTTTAAATTCTTTACTTCTCATCCAGTGTTGGAATTTTTCTTTGGCAAACACTGTTTCATTTTTTTTATAATACTGACCATATACGGGCTTTTCTTGCTATCGTTTTCACATGATATTGCAAAGCCCTATTGTAGCATTTTTGTAACTTTTGTTGTTATTTCTCCTTTATTGTCACAATTCAGGCTATAACATTCCTTCCTAAACGTTTCTTTCATTTGTGTGTGTTGTACTATCTAATCCATTGATTTCAAAGTATTGGTATGTCTATATTTCATATAATTCTCTTACCTAGCATGGTATTTGTGTTGATAATTAATTTGGCTTTCTTCAGCAATGTCTTAGCATCATTTTTTAATCCAAATTTCAGATTACTTTCTCTTATAAATCTTCAATAAGGAGTTTTGTCATTCCTCTTGTAAATCTGCAGTATGTAATTTGTAGTTTTCCATATTCAAAAGATGGTTGATTGCCTCCTCATAGCATTTCTATCAAAGCACAATTTGGTTTAAAATGCTGTTTAATTTTAGGTAGAAAAGAAGTGTAATATGCGAGTCATTTTGAAATATTTTCGTCTAATTGAGATAGGATTAGTTTTTATAATTCCGTTTTTATTTGTATTTGCTCAAAATGTATTTAATGTACCTGCTTACTCATGCTACCTTACAAGTAACAACATTTATAGGACCTACATGAGGGGAAATACTATGAAAATTTTTCTGGGGATCAATCTGTGCCATACTCAGACCTTTCTTTGTGGTAACATGATAAAACCTTTCAATCTTCCATAATCAAACATTAACTACCTCAGTTCTTCATGGGATAGTTCTGTATCTTCATCAATGACTCTCTTTAATGTCTTGACATGTCTTCCACATTTGCATTTCAAATTAGTGGGCTTCCATAGTAAAGGTTTTGTAGCAGGTTCATTGTGTCTGATGACATGACCTGCCAGTTGAAGGCATGTGACATGGATGGTATGGTTTCACATTAGTGGGCTCCCATAGTAAAGGTTTTATAGCAGGTTTGTTGCCTCTCGTGACATGACCTGCCAGGTAAAGACACCTGATGTCTTCAATTATGGCTTTATGAGACTCTTTTCGATTGTTTATTTATTCTCTGCGCTATTATTTTAATTAAGGCTTTATAGGCTGTTGGAAGGCAGGTTATGGGCAAATGGCTTTTAGAGTTCATTGTTTTCTTAGTTTTGGGGATTAAGGTGGATTTCCCTTTAGGGAGTTAGTCAGGTGTTATCTCTGTCTTCCTCAGTATCTTATTTAATAAACAATGCTGTTAACATCTTTGTACCCCTGTTAAATATTCTAACGAGACATTTGGGACATTATTATGCCTTGGTGCCTTCCAGTTATTTGTTTCTTGGAACATCTGGCCTACATCTGTCATGGTCTCCCATCTTGGGACATCTGGTTTACATCTGTCATGGTCTCCCATCATCATTGCATTGAACAATCTAAATCAATCCTAATTATTTCACTCCCATATTTCTTCGTCAAGTCTTTCTACTACTACTCTTGCTGTTGCATTCATTTCTATTTTATTCTTACTCAGGTATTTTGGGGTTGGATTCAAACTGTTTTTGTTTTGTTTTTTTCAAAATACAGGTATACCTCACCATATGTTGTTGATTGTTTCCAGAATAAAAATGACAAATATCGACCCCCCCCCCCTATAAACCCCTAATAGACATTCCTCAGTGCTGTACTTTAACATACATACAGTATATAGTACAGTATCCTAGTATTTATATGATTTTATTGGGGTTTTTAGTGGGGTTTTTTTAGTTTAATATATTTGGCCAGATTGTCAGCAACTAAACCAGCAACCCCACCAAGTTTGGTGAGGAGGGGGATTTGTTTGTGACACCCTGCAACATGAAAAACAAAACCCAACAAAGGGTGGAGGAACTTAGTAGATCAACGGCCATCCAAAAGCGTTTTTTTTTTTGGTGGTGGGGGGCATCACAGGAAAGGCAGACTCCTTAGCCTCGGTTGGCAACTGCCTAGGAGAAGGACACTCCAAAATAAAACCTACATGTGGACCTCACTGTCACAGCCCCAGCTTGCCTGGCCATAACAGACGAACCCCAGGTATAAATGGTTAAGCTAGTTATGTGCACACTGCACACCACCTTAAGACATTACTGCGCAGACATGAAGGTCATGTCAAGCCTTTAAATGTCCCACTATATTTGCTACACTGACATAAAGTTGAGTCAATCGTCATAAAACAACGTTTATTTTTGCCATATGTTATTAAGAAAGACACTCTCATAACTTCAAAATGATGTAAGCCTGTATATTGTTGTTGCTCTTCATACCAATAAATTATTTGTGATTCCGTGAGGATCTCTTGTTATAGGCAATTTATATTTCACAATGTTATTTTTTTTTTTGGGGGGGGGGGGGTTATATTTCATTTGTATGTTTCCAATTGTGTTGTATTTAACGATTAAGGGTCATTTTTTCTCATTTTCTATCATTTTCCACAATATTTTCTGGAGCTTTGATATTACTATATGAGAAGGGCTGAGAAACTATCTATATTTTGTTGGCTGTATGCTTCGTTTTGAGTGTTTTGATTTCTGTAGTGTTTTTAGCTTTGAGAATGTTTCTAATGTTAGCTCCTGTTGGTATCCAATGTTACATTTAGATCCAAACTATTTTCCCTTCAAATTTTATGTAAATACTTTCATTGTAAACATGATTGATGTTAGGAAGGGAATCTGGCTGTAAAAAAACCCCAGCCAAAATACAGTTCCATTTGAGCAAGGTATGGCATGGCTAACTTGCCAGACTTGTCACATAATGTGGACGACCTATCTAACCCATGCAAAAAAAAAAAAATAGTTTAAATGCTGCTGTTGATGACGATATATTCCTTTTTAGATTATCACTGTGAAATATATGGCTGTAGATTATAAATATATTCCTCTTATGTCCATTTTTATGCCTTCTCTCTTTATTTGTAATCCTGGAGAATTTCATCTACATTGTCATCATTTTCGTTGAGTACAGATTTATTTGGTTCTGGTGAAGTTCAGTTTTACATGCACCCTTCTTCATATTTTTCTGCATCACATTCAAAGTACACATTCCCTTATTAACTACAAACTTTATGACATGATTTTTATGTATAATGTTGGTGATGATGATTTTGTGTTGGGGATAAAGACACAGAAATGTTTTGCTGTTGATATGCTCTGACAGTTTCTTTACACATGCTATCAGATCATGGAATGTAATATATTTATTATATGTGGTAATGATCAATAAATTTTTACAAGTATTACATATATAGTTATCTGTCATCATTTTCATTATTATTCTTTTTATTATATTCATTGTATTTTTTAATTGTTGTTACTGGATATTTACCAAAGAAGTCAACCAACATTCTCCCCCATTAAACAGCCCCAATATTCTCCCTTATTATTATCATTATTATTAACATTATTATTATATGGATTGGCAGTATTGGTAGGACATTGACAACATACTTTGCAGCATAGAGTTACATCCCTTTTTATCCCAGCAAGGTTAGCTTTGCCTTTCATCTTTACGGGGTCGATAAAATAAAGTACCAGTAATGCGCTGGGTTGATTTAATCGACTTTCCCTATCCCTACAAAATGGTTGGCTTTGTGCCTGAATCAGAAACCATTATTATTAGGGTGGGGGATTGGTAGAACCAGTAGAGCAGCGGACAACATGCTTAGCAGTATAGAGTTACGGTCCTTTACATTGTGAGTTCAAATCCCACCGCGGTTAGCTTTGCCTTTCATCCTTGCCGGGTCGATAAAATAAAGTACCAGTAATACACTGTGATAATTGCTGACCTTGTGCCAAAAGTAAAAACAATTATTATTAGTATTATTATTGTTAATATCTTTATTATTATTGTTTTTATTATTGTTTATGGACAGCCAAATAGTTTCTTTATACCTCTTATGGATTAGCTGATGAAGGTGGTGTTGGGGTGTTGGGGGTGTGTTGGAGGCTATAAAGGTGGTGATGATGGTGTTGGGATGTTGGGGGTGTGTTGGAGGCTATAAAGGTGGTGATGGTGTTGGGGGTGTGTTGGAGGCTATAAAGGTGGTGATGATGGTGTTGGGGTGTTGGGGGTGTGTTGGAGGCTATAAAGGTGGTGATGGTGTTGGGGGTGTGTTGGAGGCTATAAAGGTGGTGATGATGGTGTTGGGGGTGTGTTGATGAGTGTTGGAGGCTATAAAGGTGGTGATGATGGTGTTGGGGGGGTGTTGATGAGTGTTGGAGGCTATAAAGGTGGTGATGATGGTGTTGGGGTGTTGGGGGTGTGTTGATGAGTGTTGGAGGCTATAAAGGTGGTAGTGTTAGATTAGATTAAAGATAGTACTAAGTCTGGCAGTACTAAGGTATAACAATACAAGAAATATTACGGTGGTGTAAGAAGTCAATAAATATATTAAGTCTATATTGACTGATCATTGAGAGAAAGTTCATTTCTTGAGTTATACACACACATATACACAGATACACATGTACATAATATATACATTTGTGTCCATATATATATAAATTCATGTACATGTATGTGTGTATATATATATATGTATATATGTATATATATATATATATATATATATATATACACATGCATATATATATGCGTACGATGTCATCATCATTGTAATTTGGTGTCTGCTGTAAAGGCTGGCATGAATTGGACAGAAGTATCTGTGTGTATACATATAAATATATATATAATGAAGGCACATGGCTAAGTGGTTAGAGCATTGGGCTTGAAATCGAAAGGTTGGTCATGACTGGTTCAATTTATGACAATGACAATGAACTATAATGTGACAGAGCCACCCACAGATGACGAAGAGGTGGGTTAAACTGAAGACTGATCGCAAGATACTGATGCTCAGAAAAAAAGATGATGAATACCAATAAGTTTACCGATAAGAATACCGATACTACAGACCTGTCTCATCCAGGCCAGAATAGAAAAATTTGATAGTGCTCACACTGAAACTAAAAATTCCTAACAAGGAAGGACTGAACATAATAAAATCAAACTTCTCTTGTCATCCATCTCTCATACTCTCCACACCTCTCACTATTATAAGCCAATGGGGGTCCCACACTCTGGCTACCCTGCAACCCCAATGGACAGAATAGAGAAAGTGTTTCCCTGGAGGATGGTGAGGGAAACATGCAGCTCTAGAAAGATGTAAGATCATTAAGATGGTGAAGAAGCTATAGAGAGAGAGAGAGTGGTTCTTTAACATACATTTTACCTTGCCAATTGAAGATTTGGGTATTGTTGGAACAAGATTGTATTTTTTAAAACTGGATTCTTTAAATAATGGTGATTATTCCCCTCACCTCTCTGAGGGCGTAGGATTTTACATGGTGAAGCAAGCCAAATATAAAATATTTATTTTACACACACAAATATATACACACACTAATAAATATACACAAAAATATATATACACACTAATAAATATACACAAAAATATATATACACACTAATAAATATACACAAAAATATATATACAACTAATAAATATACACGAAAATATATATACACACTAATAAATATACACAAAAATATATATACACACTAATAAATATACACAAAAATATATATACACACAAATTTATACACACACTAATATATATACATAAAAATATATAGACACACTAATATATACACACACAAAGATGCACACACATTAATATATACACAGTAATATATATATACACACTAATATATACACACACAAAGATGCACACACATTAATATATACACAGTAATATACACGCACACTAATATATGCACAAACATATACATACACAAAGATGCCCAAACACAAAACACACAGAGATGCACACACACACACACGCATACACACACCCATAGACACACACACACATAGCCACACAAACACACACACACACACATACACACACACACACACACACACACACACACACACACACACACACACACACACACACACACACACACACACACATTCACAGACATGATTACATGATTTAAAGCCATGTTAAATCATTCATATCTGAAGCATAATCAAATACTGAGAGACTAAAATATTTTCAGGGAAAAGTTAGTAGCCTGTAACTTTCCTTGAATTAGTTTATTCCTAATTATGTAAAGAAAGTATTTATGGCTATCAATAAAATATACATGCACAAATACATATTCATATATACACTCACACACATATATATACTCACTCAGATGGTAGATGGGTGTTACACAAGAATGCTGAGGATGGCTCTGAATATTAATCAGTATACAATGAGGATGAAAAACTCAGAGCTGTATGGGAGCCTCCCAAAAGTCAGCTCAAAAGTGACACAGAGGAGATTGAGGTTAGCTGGACATTCTTACCGACATCCAGAGTTGACATTGCACTCAGTGCTCCTGTGGGAGCCCCTACATGGACACACTGGAAGAGAAAGACCAAGGTTAACGTATGTTGATGCCCTAAGGACAGACACTGGCCTGTTGGAGACGCAGGACATGGCAGCGATAATGAGGGACAGAGACCACTGGAGAGAACTCGTCCATGGATCTCGGGAATTTTACCCGTCCTAGAATATATATACATGAATGTATATATATGTATATATATATATATATATATATATATATATATATAAATGTATGTATATATGTATATATATATTTATGAATGTATGTATATATGTATATATACATATATATAAATATGTGTATATATGTATATATATATATACATATATAGATTATATATGTATGCATATATATATATACGTATATGTATGTATATATGTATATATAACTATATATGTTTGTATATATGTACATATATATATGTATCTATGTATATATAGGTATATGTATGTTTGTATATATATATAAGCAGTTGTATATTAAGCTACAAGGCTACAAGACAAAAATCTCCAATAATTTGATTATATATAACCAAATAAATCAATAGTTAGCTGTATATTACCCAAGCAACTCTCTCTTTTTTGCCGCCCTTGCTCTGCAGGGGGTGCATGTAATTAGATTTTTATTGTCAGTTTTAAGACAAAAATCTCCAATAATATAGTCTGTTGGAAATTCAAAGAATATATATTTATTGGCCTCTAACATTTTGGTTTGGATGGCAGAGTACAAGGCCAATGCTTTCTTTTATCTTATATATAGCTGCAGAAATTTGAAGCATGTTCCTTTGCCCATGTATGTATGTATATATATATATATATATACACATACATACATATGTGTGTTTGTGTCAGTGTTTTTATATATATATATATATATATATATTAAATGGTGATGAGGATGATATATATCTATATATATGAGTCCCGGGTTCAATCAGGGGTAACGACAGTAAGGTACTCAATACAATAGCAGAGTGTAAGCATAATGTTTAATATAGAAATGGCTTCTACAAGATTAGAAATGTTTCATTAAAAAAATCATCAGGTAAGCCCATCAGGAAAGGGCATCCCTTATGATTTCCAACAACAACAACAACAATATTTCTACATAATAAACTCACCATTGTAACGTAGTATTGGTAGAGCGTCAGACAACATGCTTTATAGCATAGTTTTGGCCCTTTACGTTCTGAGTTCAAATCCCACCAAAGTTAGCTTTGCCTTTCCTCCTTACAGGGTTGATAAAATAAAGTACCAGTAATGCACTGGGGTTGATTTAATCAACTTTTCCTTCCCCCAAATTCGGGACTTGTGCCTATAGGACAAATCATTATTGTTACCTACTACATCATCATCATCATCATCATCGTTTAACGTCCATCTTCCACGCTAGCATGGGTTTAGACAAGAATTGTCCCACTTGAGGCAAGATTGGTTGTCTTGCTCAGGACTGTCTGGCATGTTTTCTACGGCTGGATGCCCTTCCTAACACCAACCACACAGTGTGGACTGGGAGGTTTTTACCGTGTTACCTACACGGCCACATTACAGCGTGGACTGTGTGCTATCTTTGTCATGACACCTACCCCACCTCATTTATTTAGGACTGGGTGTTGTGGCACCAACATAGCTTTACAGAGAAAGGGGTGGTGTAGATGGGGTGGGGGTGGGGGTAGTGGGATGGGGGTGTATTGTTGGTTAGGAGGTGCCTACTGACTGTAGGTTTCACTTTGTACTTAGGCAAGGCGGGTCTCGGGTTTATATATTTATAAACAGCAAAGTTAGAACTGTATGTATACAATTGAAGGAAAGTAGAGAATTATATATAATACTAGCAGTGGTACCCGGCGTTGCACGGGATAAGGTATTTTGGAACGCGAGCTGCCAACAGACCTAATCGTGGAAAAACTGCATGAGTGGACAATATGTAAAGAAAATAAACCCAATACTCTGATGGCTGGATAATCTTTAAGATTTTCCTCGATGAAGCAGAAAAAATGCAGGTTTTCACCTAATGCGGGCCCTAGGGGATCAAGAAAATGAATTTTTTTAATGTGCATAATATGCCTTGAAATTTCGGGAAAATTGGCTAGACGTAACGCCTAAAAAAAGCCCTAAAAAGCTGAAAAAATGAAGTGTTTCACCTAATGCGGGGCCTAGACCATAAAAAAGTTGGATTTTCTTTGCTCACAGTATGAAGAAGAGACTGATTAATACATAGTTACAATTTCAAAGAAATCACTATGACATAACGACTAAAAAAAAACCTAAAAACCTGAAAAAACGCAATTTTTCAACTAATGCGGGCCCTAGGGGATCAAAAAGTTGAATTGTTTTATGTGCATAACACTCCCTGAAACATAAGTAATACACATGTAAAGTTTGAAAAAAGTCGGTTGGGTACTTCTCGAGTTTTAGGGATTCAAACTCACAGACACAGACACACACACACACACACACACACACAGACAGACATCCTCAGGGAAGTGACGTAATGCAGACATACAGACAGATATTATAAGGGCAAGACGTTATATGTATGTATCTATCTAAAAAGAGAAAGACTAAGAATTATAGAGAGAGATCGCTAAATCGCCTAATGCATCGCCCTAGGGCATTGAAAATTTGAAAAATTTGTTTGCCTCAGAACACTCCCTGAAACATAAGTATTACATGTGTAAAGTTTGAAAACAGTCGGTTGGGTGATTCTCGAGTTTTAGGTATTCAAACTCACACACACACAGACAGATATCCTCAGTTTTATATATATAGATTATGTAATTGCTACGTCTTTTTAGGATTAACTTAATGTGTTTATATAAATTAAAGGTTTAACGAGAAAGAAGTTATTACTGAGAAAGGTTTGGAGGTGCAGACATAAACACAGAGCAAATATAGACAAGTATATCAATGGAAAAAATCAACTTCTATCATTTAAAAACATATTTATTAGATGATAAAAGTTGTTTTTTACCCATCAATATACTCATTTATATATATATATCACCAATTCTACTCAGTGGTGAATCACCAAACTTAAATGAATATATATATTCACATATATAGTAAAAATGAATACAAATTCCAAAGAGGGCTCTCTCTCTCTCTCCCTCTCTCTCTCTCTCTCTCTCTATATATATATATATATATATATATATATATAGTAATAATAATAAATTTGAAGACTAAACTTTAATCTGTTATTTTAATAAATATATATATATATATATATATATTGTTATACTTGGGGAGGGTCATATTGTTGTAATAGATATATATCATCATCATTATTTTACGTCCACTTTGCCCCGCTTTGGAAGGGTGGATATATATATATATATATATATATATGTATTCATATATATATAAGAAAGAGTTTCAGAAGATATCGATGGTGTGAAAGCAGAAATTCTTTACTTAAACTTTAATCTGTACTAATAATAAAATCACTGCTAGTAGATGGATATTGTACAGAAACATATGTTAAGGAATGAACTCTCAATAAATTTCTCCTTTTGACTAATTCTTCCTGTCTAGTTATTCCTGTTTTTCGTGGTACTATACTTATTATTATATATAAACTACTAAAGTTTTTATGTAAGACAACTTGAACTCATTCTGCCTTTCACCATTGACAGGGAAGTCTCCAAGGTGTTATTGAGATCAGTAAAGAAGAGCAGCACATGCTTAGACCAGTGGATCACTTCAGTGAGATGTCAACCATGTCTTCTCTTAGTGACAGTGGACAAGGCTGGAGTGAAGCCAGCACCACTCACTATGAGATATTACCAGGTAAACATTTTGCCAATAACCTCTAATACGCCTTACACCTTACAATCCTCTCTTAACAAAATAGAAAGAATATTTCAATATAAGAGATGACATCACCTTATCTATCTTTCTCTCTCTTTATCTATTTCTATATATGTACATATAATAATAATACATATAATAATAATATGTACATATAATGTGTACATATAATAATAATATGTACATATAATGTGTACATATAATAATAATATGTACATATAATGTGTACATATAATAATAATATGTATATATGGAAGTTGTAGCCGCAATGTAGCAGATATACATATATATATTTCTATGTAATTTTCTGGGGAGTAAGACACAGGTCCACAGCCTGGTACGTCAATACTCATCTTTTTCCATTTCTCCGAGGGTTCTTAACCCCACTATCAGGCTAAACTAAATAACTAAATAATTTATTTAATTTCTTTAGTCAAAATACGGCGATAGCTTACATATATATATATATATATATACATATATATATATAATGTGGTTAGAGCATTGGCCTTGCAATCGAAAGGTTGTGAGTTCAATTCTCAGACCGGGTGATGTGTTGTTTCCTTGAGCAAGACACTTTATTTCACATTGCTCCAGTTTACTCAGCTGTAGAAATGAGATGATAGGGACTAGGGTCCCTATCATTCCACTGCAAACTGGTCGTGGAGGTGCCACAGCAAAAAAGCACCCAGCACTCACTGTAAATGAGGTTGGTGTTAGGAAGGGCATCCAACTGTAGAAATCAAGCCAGAATCAGTTCCCATCCCACCCTTGCAAGCAGGGAAAAGCGGACATAAAAATGAAATGAAATGAATATTAGGGAGTTGTGACCTGACGACTGAGCTCTTGTTATTTCGACAACAAATTCCAGATTCTGAATTTTGGAGTCTGGAATTTGCTGTCAAAATAGCAAGAGCTCAGCTGTCAGGCCCCCGATGCTTTAATATATTTACACTCTATCTCAAATATTGAGTACTCTGTGGAATAATGATCTTATTAGTTCAAAAATTGTATAATCCTGATCTCTCTCTCTATATATATATATATACTAGCATGGAAGATAGACGTTAAACGATGATGATGATGATGATGATGATAACAATATATAAGTATATATGAAGTATACATAATAATGGCTATGAAGTATACATTTGTCATTGTTATTGTTGCTGTTGTTGTTCAGCCCCAAATCTGTACTGATTAAATATACCTGTGATCATAGAAATTGCAGTCATAACCCTTGCTAGCAGGGAAAGCATATGTTAAAACAATGATGATGATGATGGTTCTTTTATCTTTCATCAAGACATATCTTAGACAACACTATCTAATTTGCTCCTATTTCTAGCAAGTCAATCAGGATTACGGAGCCTTTTTAGTACTAAAACCACATTGCATATTACTAAGATTCCTGTTGAGACCATACCATCATGTCCCTAGGTATTGGGAAGTCAGGACCACATTATCCAAATCTCTCTTCTTTTCTAAAGTGGTAGGGAAATTTGACTGTTATTTCTAACAGGTCATACAATGGCACAGAGAATTTCTCATTGGCAGGTTTAGATTTATTTGTTGAAAAATACTGATTTCTGATTTAGGGTACAAAGCCAATAATTTTATGGTAGGGGAAGTTGATTAAATTGATACCAGTAAATTACTGGTACTTTATCGACCCCATAATGATGAAAGGCAAAGCTATCCTCAGCAGGATTTGAACTCAGATCGTAAATGGCATAACCTTATTCTATAAAGCATGTTGTCCAACGCTCTACCAATATTTATGGAAAAATATTGATATACATGAGTGTATTCAGTTATTGTGAGTAAATGTCCTCAATCTTGATCTAAAATTTCACAAATCTAGCTTCTAAAATCTTCCAAACTCTCTTTTTTTTTTTCATATTCCCCATCATTTCCTATGAATTAATTCCCTGGAAGGAATCTATCTGAAAGCATCGATCTAATGCCCCATCAAAAGATTTTCTCATAAACAATTTATTTCTACAAAGAGTGTTTTGAATAGAATACATCTCTGTGTTTTTCTGTCCCCAGCCACTATCACTCCATTTCCTTCAAGAGATATATCTCTTAAGTAAATATCTTTAAAATTTAATACACATATTTCTTAACCTATTGCATGTCAGTGACTTTCAGGACACAGTTTAATGTGAACTCTGCTAGTATGTGAATAAATATAACGACGAAGAAAGAAGAGAAAAGAAAAAAAAGAAGGTTTCATCTCTGTTGATGTGTTTCAGTTTCTGTGACTCCTATAAAATAGAAATGTCGACAACTGGGTGCTGATTTTTTCCCCCTCTCACTAGTTCACCAGTGATAATATCGAACATTAGTTTTAATCTCCAAGTGAGACTACTTCCATTATTAGAGTCTCATGACTGCAGTTTAGTGAGATATTTCTGTAGTGTTCTAGTCCCAGAGGTTAGTGTCATCTGGAAAAAAAAGGAAAAAAAAAAGAAAATAGATGCCCATCACCTAATCACCTCGTCATGTCATCTCCCTCATCTTTTTCATGTCTTTCTCTATATCTCTGTATCACACATAAAATGTTAAGTCTATGGTCACGTCACGTCTGTTTTCTTGCCTTGCTAAAAGAGAATATATATGCATATATTTTATGAGATAATGCCGGAAAATATGTGTGCACAGGATAAAAAGAGAGAGAGAGAGAGAGTGTGTGAGTGAGTATTTATGTTCAGTGATAATCACACATATCTACATGCATACGCATACACACAAACATAGAAGAACACAATCACGCATATACACACAATCAGATATACACCCAATCACACATATACACACACACAACCATATTTACACACAAGTACACAAACCCATACGCACAAATAAACATACACACAAGCACACATACATATGCATACACATAAGAACACATACACACAATCATACTTACACACAAACCCACACATACACACAAGCACACATACATATGCATACACATAAGAAGACATACACACAATCATACTTACACACAAGCACACAAGCACACATACATATGCATACACATAAGAAGACATACACACAATCACACACATTCAGGTTAATCAATAAATATTTATCAGATGAAAGTATGAACAATAGTTATGTTTGACTTTTTATCATCAGATGTTTTTTATGTCGTGAGTTAGGAGAGGGGAAGAGGAAGAAGATGTCTGTTTGTGGTGGCATTCATGCCTTTCCCAATGGCATTATCGGTAGAGGGTCGGACGCCATGCTTTGCAGCAAAGAGATACGGCCCTTTATGGTCTGAGTTCAAATTCCACCGAGCTTAACTTTGCCTTTCATCCTTACAGGGTCGATAAAATAAAGTACCAGTAATACACTGGGATAATTGCTGGCCTTGTGCCAAAAGTAGAAACAATTAATAACATAACTGAACTGCCGTAATGCTAAAGAACAATTGAATCTAATGTTTTGACTCAACATAATGAGAATTGAGAATTTCATGTATATACACATGTGTGTGTATATATTTATTCATACATATACATACATATATATATACACATAGAAACCATTCATACATACACATATATATATATATACACACATACAATCATATATATATACAAACATATATATACATACATATACACGTATAAACCATATATATCATCATCATCATCGATTAACATCCATCTTCCATGATAGCATGGGTTGGACGATGTTGTCCTACTTGAGGCAAGATTGGTCGGGTGACCGTGTCTCGCTTGTACAGAGCTGTTTCTGGCAGGTTTTCTATGGCTGGATGCTCTTCCTAACACCAACCATTTTTACAGTGTGAACTGGAAGGTTTTTACCGTGTCTCCTACACGGTCACCTTACAGTGTGGACTGGGAGCCTTTTTACCGTGTCTCCTACACGGTCACCTTACAGTGTGGACTGGGAGCCTTTTTACCGTGTCTCCTACACGGTCACCTTACAGTGTGGACTGGAAGGTTTTTACCATGTCTCCTACACGGTCACCTTACAGTGTGGACTGGGAGCCTTTTTACCGTGTCTCCTACACGGTCACCTTACAGTGTGGACTGGGAGCCTTTTTACCGTGTCTCCTACACGGTCACCTTACAGTGTGGACTGGAAGGTTTTTACCATGTCTCCTACACGGTCACCTTACAGTGTGAACTGGGAGCCTTTTTACCGTGTCTCCTACACGGCCACCTTACAGTGTGGACTGGGAGCCTTTTTACCATGCCTTCTACATGACCACTTTACAGTGTGGACTGGGTGCTTTTGGGATATATAAATATATACCTACAATATAGAGAGGAAAAACACAAGAGAGGCTCATTAAATTACAGGGTTATACACGAGTCCCTTCCTCCATTATCTTATTTTATATACATATACACATACATACAATGATTATTATAATGTAGTAGTTATGGAATAGTCATCATTGTTAACTACTGTTATAATAAATATATGTACTTTAGTTAATATTCAGTGCACTCTATTTCTATATTTGGTTGTGAGACCACTTGCAAATTATCAAAATGGCTGACTGAATACAGTTTTTCCGTTCCTTCTTCTTCTCACTCTCTATCTTACTATTTCATCTTTTATATCTTCTGATGAAGGACTAGTGTCTGAAACGTAAAGACTCTCTTTCTATTATTTCAAGTGTTAAACTAATATATTTCTTCATTGTACTCGCACCCTTGAGTATGGTTTGCTAGTTTGTCGTGGATCTAACTTTATATCTAACTCATGAATAAACCCACTATTATCTATCTATCTATCTATCTATATATATATATATATCACATAAGAAACAGAGAATCAGTGTTGCGACAAATTAAAATTTATTAGACATATTACAATCGTTTCTCTGGCGACCAGCTTGAGGCACGATCGATGTGATGATCGAACCTGACTCTGAAATCGTAAGATCCTCAGATACGTCTCATATATATATATATATATATTTATTTATTTATATATACATGTGTGTGTATGTGTAAATATATATATATATATATATTTATGTGTGTGTATGTGTAAATATATACATATATATCTATGTGTATGTAAATATATTACTCTATTCCCCTTTAGTATCTCTACTTTCATGTCCCTTTCTTATGTCATCCCATATTCTCTTAGCTGATTATATTCCATTTCTTTGAGAACATAAATCTCAAAAGACTTTGAATACAATTGTTATGTAAAACAATAGCTTGTGACTTAGAGAGAGAACAAGTATGAATTTGATATTGGCTGTTATTGGAGAAAATTTAACAGAATCTCAACTGCCAAAATTTAACTGCTGACCATGATAGTGAATTCCCACAACTAAGTTTTGTATGATCTCAATTGTAAAGATGGAGCCAGTTCTCAGTGTAAAAATCAGAATATCTGGTTATATTCTGAAGATAATATTTCCAGGAGTAATCAAAACCTATATGTCTCATATAAATGGAAACCTGTGTTTTGTTGTATGATTTATATTTATAAGATGACTCAGCTTCTGTATATGACATCAGCTACCTTTGTCTTATAAAGAAAAGGATTGATCTCTAGAATATATATACTTTCATGTGTTTATTGATATTTAGATAATATTCTACAGTTTATAGATAATTTCAATTAAAATAATTGTTTCTACTTTTGGCACAAGGCCAGCAATTACCCCAGTGCATTACTGGTACTTTATTTTATCGACCCCATAAGGATGAAAGGCAAAGTTAACCTTGGCGGGATTTGAACTCAGAATGGAAAGGGCTGTAACTCTATGCATCAAAGCATGGCGTCCGACCCTCTACCGATACTGCCAATCTAATAATAATAAGAAGAACACTGTTTTTCTATTTATATCTCCATAAAATGCCATCCCTTAACCCATTTCTCATACATAGGTGACACAAACAAGACTTTTAAGCCCTTCCAAGATCTTAGATTCCTTTCAGTATATGCTGCAGTAAAAAAAAAAGAAAAGGCCATGTTCACACAATATACATGAAAGTCAATTAGCTCAAGTGATGTCTGGTGTTGAAACTTTCTTAAGTGAAGATTGATCTATCACTGGACCAATACCACTCTTTGAACAATGGTGACAGATATTGATCTATCACTGGACCAATACCACTCTTTGAACAATGGTGACAGATATTGATCTATCACTGGACCAATACCACTCTTTGAACAATGGTGACAGATATTGATCTATCACTGGACCAATACCACTCTTTGAACAATGGTGACAGATATCCATTCCTTCTCCTAGAATGATGTCTTAACAAGAATAAGTATACATACATAAACATACTTACATAGATATACATACCTGCATACATAGATACATACGTACACAGGCACACATACATAGACATACATACATAGACATACATACCTGCATACATAGATACATACGTACACAGGCACACATACATAGACATACCTGCATACATAGATACATACGTACACAGGCACACATATATAGACATACCTGCATACATAGATACATACGTACACAGGCACACATACATAGACATACCTGCATACATAGATACATACGTACACAGGCACACATATATAGACATACATACATAGACATACATACCTGCATACATAGATACATACGTACACAGGCATACATACATAGACATACATACATATACATACCTGCATACATAGATACATACGTACACAGGCACATATACATAGACATACATACATAGGCATACATACCTGCATACATAGATACATACGTACACAGGCACACATACATAAACATACTTACATAGGCATACATACATAGACATACATAGATACATACGTACACAGGCACACATACATAAACATACTTACATAGGCATACATACATAGACATAGATAGATACATACGTACACAGGCACACTTACATAAACATACTTACATAGGCATACATACATAGACATACATAGATACATACGTACACAGGCACACTTACCTAAACATACTTACATAGGCATACATACATACCTGCATGCATACAGGCGTGTGTATGTGTATGATGCCATAACTCCTGATAGAGTGATAGGGGCACCATATTGATATACAACATTTCTTGGGCATTTTATGGCTGGCAGAGCCCTTCCCTCACCAGGCCTCAGTACAGTAGATTTCTTCCAGAGAAAGATAGAGGGTGAGAGAAAGGAAGTGAGAAAGAGATATAGAGGAAGATTCAACCCCAGTACTAGACTGGTACTTTATTTATTGACCTAAAAAAAAACCTTTTTCATCTCCACGTGTCTAACACATGTGGACATGCCTACAAAGTCAGAAAACAGCACAGCTCCCATGACTTTTGGAAACATTTTTTCATGCTCAGAGTTGCTGAAGCATGGAACAAACTACCTGCATCAGTTGTTAACTGTCAAGAGACTGCATCCTTTAAAACCTCCATGGAACAAACTGCCTGCTTCAGTTGTTAGCTGCCGAGACACTGCATCCTTTAAAACCTCCATGGAACAAACTCCCTGCATCAGTTGTTAGCTGTCAAGAGACTGCATCCTTTAAAACCTCCATGGAACAAACTGCCTGCGTCAGTTGTTAGCTGCCGAGACACTGCATCCTTTAAAACCTCCATGGAACAAACTACCTGCATCAGTTGTTAGCTGTCAAGAGACTGCATCCTTTAAAACCTCCATGGAACAAACTGCCTGCTTCAGTTGTTAGCTGCCGAGACACTGCATCCTTTAAAACCTCCATGGAACAAACTACCTACATCAGTTGTTAGCTGCCAAGACACTGCATCCTTTAAAACCTCCATGGAACAAACTGCCTGCATCAGTTGTTAGCTGCCGAGACACTGCATCCTTTAAAACCTCCATGGAACAAACTACCTGCATCAGTTGCTAGCTGCCGAGACACTGCATCCTTTAAAACCTCCATGGAACAAACTACCTGCATCAGTTGCTAGCTGCCGAGACACTGCATCCTTTAAAACCTCCATGGAACAAACTACCTGCATCAGTTGTTAGCTGTCAAGAGACTGCATCCTTTAAAACCTCCATGGAACAAACTGCCTGCTTCAGTTGTTAGCTGCCGAGACACTGCATCCTTTAAAACCTCCATGGAACAAACTACCTACATCAGTTGTTAGCTGCCAAGACACTGCATCCTTTAAAACCTCCATGGAACAAACTGCCTGCATCAGTTGCTAGCTGCCGAGACACTGCATCCTTTAAAACCTCCATGGAACAAACTGCCTGCATCAGTTGTTAGCTGCCAAGACACTGCATCCTTTAAAACCTCCATGGAACAAACTGCCTGCATCAGTTGTTAGCTGCCGAGACATTGCATCCTTTAAAACCTCCATGGAACAAACTGCCTGCATCAGTTGTTAGCTGCCAAGACACTGCATCCTTTAAAACCTCCATGGAACAAACTACCTGCATCAGTTGTTAGCTGTCAAGAGACTGCATCCTTTAAAACCTCCATGGAACAAACTGCCTGCTTCAGTTGTTAGCTGCCGAGACACTGCATCCTTTAAAACCTCCATGGAACAAACTACCTACATCAGTTGTTAGCTGCCAAGACACTGCATCCTTTAAAACCTCCATGGAACAAACTACCTGCATCAGTTGCTAGCTGCCGAGACACTGCATCCTTTAAAACCTCCATGGAACAAACTACCTGCATCAGTTGTTAGCTGTCAAGAGACTGCATCCTTTAAAACCTCCATGGAACAAACTGCCTGCTTCAGTTGTTAGCTGCCGAGACACTGCATCCTTTAAAACCTCCATGGAACAAACTACCTACATCAGTTGTTAGCTGCCAAGACACTGCATCCTTTAAAACCTCCATGGAACAAACTGCCTGCATCAGTTGCTAGCTGCCGAGACACTGCATCCTTTAAAACCTCCATGGAACAAACTGCCTGCATCAGTTGTTAGCTGCCAAGACACTGCATCCTTTAAAACCTCCATGGAACAAACTGCCTGCATCAGTTGTTAGCTGCCGAGACACTGCATCCTTTAAAACCTCCATGGAACAAACTGCCTGCATCAGTTGTTAGCTGCCAAGACACTGCATCCTTTAAAACACTCATGCTTCCCGAAATTTGCCAAAACTACACCTGATGTCCCTCTTCCATACACATGCACACATGTGTATATCATGACTCATGCACTGTTCATTTTCCTGACGTTTGTACATTACCCTATGTACTATACATACACTTTTGATGAGTTGTAGTGCACCTGAGCACTGTACACAATACTTCATTATTATTATTATACATGAATGAAAGGCAAAGTTGACCTCGGCAGGATTTGAACTCAGAGAGCAGAAAGCCAGAATAAATACCATAAAGCATTCTATCTGACGATCTAATGACTCTGCCAATTCACCGCCTGCATGCATACATACAGACATACTTACATAGACCATGCATACACATACACATATACATATGTAAACATACATGTGTATGTATATACATACATGTGTACACATATACATACATAACCATACATGTGTACGTATATACATACATGTGTACATATATACATACATAAACATACACGTGTACATATATACATGCATGTGTACATATATACATACATAAACATACACATGTACATATATGCATACATAAACATACATGTGTACATATATATACATACATAAACATATACATATATATACATAAACATACATCTGTACACATATACATACATAAACATACATGTGTACATATATACATACATAAACATACATGTGTACATATATACATACATAAACATACATGTGTACATATATACATACATAAACATACATGTGTACATATATACATACATAAACATACATGTGTACATATATACTTTCACACATTTATCCCAGATACAAACAACATCTGTTCAAATAGTTATTGTTCATATATATCTCATCATATTTTCTTTCCATCTTCCATTTACAAAACACAGTTACATATTCAAAGTCCATTTTTACCCAATATTCCTGTTTTCACATCTCAATATTCAAATTACTCTCCTCACCATTTCTAGATCAGATCTCTACATCCAAACTTGCAAGATAATACTTAGAAATGCATAATATAAAAATGTGTTGATCTATGTGTGTATATATCATCATCATCATCATCATCATCGACGTTTAACGTCCGTGTTCCACGCTTGCATGGGTTTGGACGGGGGTAGTCCCACTTGAGGCAAGAGTGATTGTCTTGCTCGCATAGGACTGTCTGGCAGGTTTTCTACAGTTGGATGCCCTTCCTAACACCAACCACATTTATCGTATATATATATATATATCATCATCATCATCATCATCAACGTTTAACGTCCGTGTTCCATGCTTGCATGGGTTTGGACGGGGGTAGTCCCACTTGAGGCAAGAGTGATTGTCTTGCTCGCATAGGACTGTCTGGCAGGTTTTCTACAGTCGGATGCCCTTCCTAACACCAACCACATTTACAGTGTGGGTCTGGGAGGTTTTTACCGTGTTGCCTACACGGCCACATTACAGCGTGGACTGTGTGTTTTTTTGTCGTGACACCTACACGATCTCATTTGTTTCGGCCTGGATGGCGCGGCACCAACATAACTTTACATAGAACGGGGTGGTGTGGATGGGGTGGGGGTGGTGGCGGGACGGGGTGTATTTTGTTAGAGATGCCTACTGGCAAGGCGGGTCTTCTCTGTTACTGAGTACCGCCAAAGGTCTCGGTCCAGTGACATTGTCTTGGAGAGGTGTAAGTGTGTGAGGTCGGAGTTTATCAGCTCATCCCAGGTTTTTCTAGGTCTGCCTATTCCGTGGCTACCGTCTATCTTTATTGCCCTGCACTTTGTTATACAGCTATCGACTTTCATGCGCATCACGTGTCCATACCAACGCAGCCTTCTCTCGAGTAAACAACATCTGATCCCTCTTATCTCTAATTTTTTCCTTAGTTCGTTTATGCTTTGCCGTTCACGTATATTACTGTTACACATCCAGCGGAGCATGCAAGCTTCATTCCTCTCTAGTCTGCGTATATCCTCTGCACACAATGCCCAGGTCTCACTACCATGCAACATTGCTGTTCGTATGCAGGCATCGTACAACCTGCCTTTCATTTTTAGGGAGAACCCTTTAGCAGCTAATAGTGGTATAAGCTCTCTGAACTTTTTCCAACCAGTTCTGACTCTAGCTACAGTACTTTCAGAGCACCCTCCCCCACTGCTGATTTTATCGCCCAGGTAACGGAAGCTGTCCACTATTTCTATAGAACCCTCTGCGCAATTGAAAGAGCTAGTATTTTGTGGGCACTTGCTGCTACTTATTGCACCAGAACACCGGCCACATGTAAAATCTATGTTCTTAGTTAGCTTACCTGTGATCCCACTACATCTTTTATATATATATATATATATACGATTCTCGCTGAATTTATATATATATACATATATATATATATATATATATATATATATATATATATATATATATATATTTATTTGTATATATGTATATTTGTAGATAGATAGATATTTATATATATATATATATTTATTCATATATATATATATATATGCTCTTTATCCATATTCTATCTCTAACTACATATATTGGGTTTTCATTGTTGGACATGCAAAGTTGTTTTTCTGAAGCTATTGTTGTTCCAGTGAAGGTATAAGCCTACATTTTCAACAAATAGACAGTATATATATATACTGTCTATTTGTTGAAAATGTAGGCTTATATATATATATATATATATATATATATATATAATATATATATATATATATATATATATATATATTTATGTATGTATGTATGTATGTATGTTAATCTGTATCTATGTATGTATATAAGTATGAATGCATGTATGTACCTGTGTATGTATGTTTGTATGTATATATGTATGTATGCACAAGTATCTATCTATATATATATATATATGTATATATATATACACCCCCGTCCCACCACCACCACCCCATCCACACCACCCCGTTCTATGTAAAGTTATGTTGGTGCAGCGCCATCCAGGCCGAAACAAATGAGATCGTGTAGGTGTCACGACAAAAAAAAACACAGTCCACGCTGTAATGTGGCCGTGTAGGCAACACAGTAAAAACCTCCCAGACCCACACTGTAAATGTGGTTGGTGTTAGGAAGGGCATCCAACTGTAGAAAACCTGCCAGACAGTCCTATGCGAGCAAGACAATCACTCTTGCCTCAAGTGGGACTACCCCCGTCCAAACCCATGCAAGCGTGGAACACGGACGTTAAACGTTGATGATGATGATGATGATATATACATATATATATATACATATATTTATGTGTGCAATCGCATTCACTCTACCCCCATCCCCCTGCACACACATACACCCACATATATATAAAAAATTGTTAACCATCTTGCCAACAACATCCCTGAGTGCCTTTTCGATTTCCATGTGTCTAACACACGTGGACATGCCCACAAAGTAAGAAAACAGCACAGTTCCCATGACTTTCGGAAACATTTTTTCACGCTCAGGGTTGCTGAAGCATGGAACAAACTCCCTGCATCAGTTGTTAGCTGTCGAGACACTGCATCCTTTAAGGCCTCCATGCTTCCCGAGATCCGCCAACACTACAGCTAACACATACACACATGTACTTCCCTGACATTTGTGTATTATTCTATGTACTATATTGACGAGTTGTAGTGCACCTGAGCACTTTACACAATAATTTCATTATTATTATTATTATTATTATTATATATATATATATATATATATATATATATATATATATAATATATTGAAGGACTGGGTTAAAGCAACCTTATTTATCTATTTATTTAATTATATATTTATCTCCCTTTCTTCTCCCCTTCTCCTATCTTTCACTTCCCTTCTCCTCCTCCCCTTCTCCTCCTCTCTTCTCTGCCAAACTTCTTCCCAGCTTCTTATTTCAATTAACTTTTCGTTAATGAATGTTGAAATCATAGATTACTTATAAGAGTATTTAATTTATCTACAGCAAGATTTTTTACTTGCTTTTGTTTGGTTGTTGTTGTTGTTGTATACAAGAATATTCCTTATTATCAGCTGCATCATTACTTATCAATTTCATTCACCCCTCTCCTGCACCTATCATTCATTATACCATCACCATCATCACCATCATCATCATCATCATCATCATCATCATCAACAACATCATCATCTCATTTTGTTACTATCATCATCATCATCACAAACACCAACACTATTATCATCATCATTATCATCATTATCATTTCAATTCGTTGCTATCACCATCATCATTACCATCGTCATCATCACCACACCATCACCACATCATTGCCACCACCATCACCATCATCACCACATCATTGCCACATCATCACCACCATCACCACACTATCCTCACCATCACCACATCACCACCACCATCTCCACATCATCACCACCATCACCACATCACCACCACACCATCACCACCATCTCCACATCACCACCACCATCTCCACATCATCCCCACTATCACCACATCACCACCACACCATCACCACCATCTCCACATCTCACCACCATCACCACCATCACCACCATCACCACCACCACCACCACACCATCACCACCATCACCACCATCACCACCATCACTACACTATCCTCACCATCACCACATCACCACCACCATCTCCACATCATCACCACCATCACCACATCACCACCACACCATCACCACCATCTCCACACTATCACCACCACCACCACCATCACCACATCACCACCACACCATCACCACCATCTCCACACTATCACCACCACCACCACCATCACCACCATCACCACATCACCACCACACCATCACCACCATCTCCACACCATCACCACCACCACCACACCATTCCCACACCATCACCACCATCACCACACCATCCCCACATCATCACCACCATCACCACACCATCCCCACATCATCACCACCATCACCACACTATCCTCACCATCCCCACATCATCACCACCATCTCCACACCATCACCACCATCCCCACACCATCACCACCCCATCACCACACCATCCCCACATCATCACCACCACCACCATCATCCCCACACCATCACCACCATCACCACCATCACCACACCATCACCACCATCGCCACCATCACCACACCATCCCCACACCATCACCACCATCACCACCATCACCACACCATCCCCACACCATCACCACCATCACCACACCATCACCACCATCGCCACCATCACCACACCATCCCCACACCATCACCACCATCACCACCATCACCACACCATCACCACCATCGCCACCATCACCACACCATCCCCACACCATCACCACCATCACCACACCATCACCACCATCGCCACCATCACCACCATCGCCACCATCACCACACCATCACCACACCATCACCACCATCGCCACCATCCCCACACCATCACCACCATCACCACACCATCACCACCATCACCACCATCCTCACCACATCATCATCATCACCACAGACACCTATACTGTTGTCAGCTTCCATTATCTTCAATGTGATGATGATGATGACCATGGTGACAATAATGTTGACAACTATGATGATGATGACAATCATCAGCATAGTTGTCATCTCATCAACACTAATATCACAGCTACTATCACTATAAATGGTGGTGATGACAGTGATGGTGATGGTGGTGGTGGTGGTGGTGATGATGATGGTGGTGGTGGTGGTGGTATTGAGGATAATGATGGTGGTGGTGGTGGTGGTGGTGGTATTGAGGATAGTGATGGTGGTGGTGGTGGTGGTGGTGATGGTATTGAGGATAGTGGTGGTGGTGGTGGTGGTGGTGACAATGATGATGATGATGGGGGTGGTGGTGGTGGTGATGGTATTGAGGATAATGATGGTGGTGGTGGTGGTGGTGGTGACGACGACGATGATGATGATGGTGGTCGTGGTGGTGGTGGTGGTGGTATTGAGGATAATGATTGAGGATGATGGTAAAAATGATGATGGTGATTGTGATGATGATGGTGGTAGCGGTGGGTATGGTGGTAATGAACATGATATTGATGATGATAAAGATGATGATGATATAAATCATGGTTATCTTCCTCCTCAAAAACATCATCATCATTATAGTCATTATTTATTTTCTTCTTATTATTATTGTCAATGCTACACTAATTAAATCTTCCTCTAGTCTCCCCTGTCAAGTGTCTTTTTCTATTTAGAAAGAATACATTTGTATATGTTACATGAATTTCTTTCTTCATATTTCTATTGAAATCTATATTTGCTGTTTTATTTTCTTCACAATGTTATCTCTTCTTCACTCTGTTAAACTTAGTTTTAATGATGCCTTTTAGCTTTCATCCATTTCAATATAACTTATGTGACAGAGTAGCATTTATAATCCAACTAGTTCATTACTTACTCAGCATTCTCAATTGATATCACCAATGAAATGTCTAACAGTGATCAAATAGAGCAGATATTTGTTACTAATAGATCTTCTGGAATGTTGATCTGTGGTTCTACACATGATAGAGAAGATAATAGTTAATAATAGAACTTGTGGAATGTTGAGCCCTGGTTCTATTTTACATAATAACTATTATCTGCTCTGCCATGGGTAGCAGAGCAAGGGATCAACATTGCAGAAGATCTATTACTAACTAGTATCTACTCCACCACAGCTCAACATTGCAGATCTCCAGAAATTTTGAGCTGTGGTTCTACACATGATAGAGCAGATAATAGTTAGTAATAGAACTCCTGGGATGTTGAGCTGTGGTTCTATTACCGAAAAATGCCTCAGTGGACTGAGACCAGTGGCCAGTGGTCAACTGAGAGACAATCAACAAAATGGGTGACAGATGAAATATAGAAATGATTGAACGAGGAGGAGGACAAGAAGTGTGTTGACATAAAAAGGGACTGGAATAAAGAAATAAAGAAAGGAGATGTACAAGACAAGTATAGGCAGACACACATTATTACCCTTGTATCTGGGATCACAGACCTAGGATGACTCCCAGTCTCATCAAACAAGAAGAAGAAGAAGCTCTTAAATATCTCAGCCCAACATCATCAGTTCTTGTATCAACTTGTCTGTGTTGGCAAAGTTGGATTAGAAAGTAATCTAAAGCCAAATAACTTTCCTGGTATTAAGGATAAAAGGCAAAGTTAACCTCAGCAGGATTTGAAATCAGAATATAGAGATATTTAATTAAATACTGAAAAAATGATTTTTACCAGTCAAATAACCATCACCATCATCATCATCACCACAACAACAATAAAAATAGCTGTTATTTTCCTTTCTTTTTCTGCCATTTTCAGTCTAATAGAGTTTAAAAAAAAGATGTTTGTGTCAATCTGGAGATACAAGACCATATTCTTTGACAATATTCTCGTTAGAATTCATATTTTAGTAATTCTAATTTCACATATATTTCTCACTTTATCTTCTCTTTAACAATCTTTATTGGATCACATACATTCTGATAGTTCTGATAGTCATAATTTATATGAACACTAATTGCAATTTAGCAAATCTCCTAATTTCATTAGTCATAATTGTGGAGGAATCTAAGGAAGAGAAGCCATTTAAATCTCAAGACAAATCATACGGACATGGATATTGCCAAAGAAAACAAACACTGAGCTTAGCTTTTTTTTCTTTTTCTATTCTATTTACACATATTATTTATAAAGGTGTGGGTGTTATCATGTGTATGTTTGTTAATCTGGAATACTTTCACATTTGTGTAAATATGAGTAGCAGTCTACCAATATACCCCTCTCTCTCTCTCTCTCTCTCTCTCTCTCTCTCTCTCTCTCTCTCTCTATCAAACAACATTGATTCCTCCCTGTAAAAGGCTATGACCACTACCACTTCTGTTAGACTAGCCAAGCAAAAGAATATATAAACTCCCTATACATGGATTAGTTGGGTTTGTTCCATTAGAGGCAAGTTGGGTCAGGTGACCATGTTTTGCTCATATAGGACTGTTTGGGGCTAGATTTCTATGGATGGATGCCCTACCTAATGTCAACCTCATTTACAGTGTGTGCTGAATGCTTTTTGTCATGCCTCCTACACAACCACTTTACAGTGTGTGTGTATATATATATATATATATATATATATATATATATATATATGTGTGTATATATATATATATATATATATATATATAACACAAGAAATAGATGACCAAGGTTCAATAGTTAATACATTATTTATTTAATTTATACGTGTTTCATTCTCTCTTATTATTTACAATACCCTTATAGAGAGATCATCAGGATCAATTATATACAACATATAAAGTGTTATATCTACATTCTTCAGCATTATTTAAAGAGTCTGGTGTGACACTGCCAGCAGTTACCCTCCCTTATTCTTCATGGCTCCTCTTGGAGTTTTCAGAACATCATACGTTTCATATTGTACTGTTGTTATTTTGTTATTGTTGCTGCTATTACTGTTGCTGTTTTTTCCAGTTGTCATTATAGCAATCATTATCATCTCCACAACAATCATTTCTAGCTAATCGTAATCATTTTCATCATCATCATCATTATCATCATTAGTGCGGTAGATTGACAGTATCTGTAGAGCGTCGGACAATATGCTTTTTGGTATGAGGTTACGCCTGTTTCTGATCTGTGTTCAAATCCCGCAGAGGTTAGCTTTGCCTTTCATCCTTACAGGGTTGATAAAATAAAGCACCAGTAATGCACTGAGGTCAATTTAATCGACTTGCCTCTTCCCAAAAATTGCTGGCCTTGTGCCTAAAGTAGAAACAATTATTGCTATCATCGTTACATCACCATTGTCAATATATTCTTAAAGACATCCACAGGGTGGTGGAGTGACAGTAACATCGGACAACATGCTTTTCAGTAGGTAGTTATGGTCCTTTATGTTTTAAGTTCAAATCCTGCTGAGATTAGCTTTGCCTTTCATCTTTACTTAGTCAATAAATTAAAGTACCAGTAATGCAGTGGGGTTGATTTAATTAACTTTTCCCATCCCAAAAGTTGTCGGTTGGCTTTGTGTCTAACTCCGAAACCATTATTATCATCAACCTCTATCTTCATCACCATTACCACCAACATCCCCACTATAACCATCATCATCATCATATTCTTTTTGAGTCTGCTTTTATTTTTTTCTGTTGTTTCTGTTTTTTTTCTGTTGTTTCTGTTTTTTTTCTGTTGTTTCTGTTTTTTTTCTTTTACTATTATTTTTGTTAATTTATTTATTTATTTTGCAAATCAAGTCCTCATTATTTTTTTTTTCTCTACGTAACTTCTCCAGGTACGAAATCTTGCCAAACAGAACTGGTCCCGAAATCAATTAAAAAGTCCATACCACTTACCCTTAACAGACCTAAGAACTTAAGCAGCACAACATCGGGAAGTTCTCAGAAGACTAATGTCAACCAGAATACAACATGCAATGACGTTATTGATCTAAAATCAACAAGAGTAACCAGTGCCAGCCCTAGCTTATTACCACAACCATGGAATCTACCAATGAGAAATAGTTTCACCTCTTATGCAAAGCCTTTGCCAGCTGTACCAAGAGTACCATATCAGTAACAAGCAATCCTGCATATATATATATATACGTGTGTGTGTGTGTTAGGTAATTCTGAAGGAAAAGCAAAGGAAGAAAGAGTGCTCTATGTATAGAACAGAGCTATTTAATTAGAAAGTGAACAACACAAAATATAACTACTCCATTACCAAAGGTTTCTGGATCCCAGACAATATTAATATACGTCTGGATCGGTCATCATGAAAAAATATGAAATAAATCTCATTTCATATTTTTTATCCATAACATCTCTGTCTGATGACTGATCCAGACGTATATTAATATTGTCTGGGATCCAGAAACCTTTGGTAATGGAGTAGTTATATTTTGTGTTGTTCACTTTCAAATATATATATATATATATATACTTTGGTAGTAATCCGTAGATAAAAGATCAAGGAAAACAGTGCTCAATCTGTTGCAAGAGAGCTTATTTAGTATAAACAAAGTTTCATATACTTAACATATACGTGCTACCATTGGTTTTGGGGTCCAGTTATGGAGGAGACACTTTTAAACTGGTCCTTCATTCAAGGATGTGGGCAAAAACAAAAATGAATAAAGGGCCAGTTTAAATGCCCCCCCCCCCCCCCCCCATTATACAGTGGTGGCCATGACTGGACAATGAAACCAATGGTAGCACATACATGTTAAGTGTATGAAACTTTGTTTATACTATATATATATACACACACACTTATACATGCATATATATTCATTCAAATCCATTCCATTTTCAAAGCTGTATATATTTTAAAAAAACCGAACACATTGACAGGACAAAGATGATGGTGATAATAATAATAATAATAATAATAATAATAATAATATCAGTAATAATGTTCTCAGTAAAAAAAATAATAATATCTTTCTTTGGATTTTTCCATATGTGCAACAAAAGAGAGAAATATTTCAATGCAGACACAATCACAACAAATTTCTCTAGAATTCAAAAGAATGAATCCCCAATAGACATATCTAAAATATGGTCTGATATATACATACATAAATACACACACATTATAAATGTATACCATGTATACTCATGTGTAAGTAGCACATTTTATCATAAAAAGACAACGGGAAAAACCAGCTTGTAACTTACAGACATACAAGACTTCAATTCAAAATATATTTATTGTACATTGTAAATGGAAGTTCAACATATCTACTGGTGCGACTTATACATGATTGTATAGAGTAAATAATGTAGGGTCCAAAGTCCTGACCAATCACATCAGATTTCTTCTCATTGCTCCTACACTACCTCAGTAGCAAAATAAACAAAATAAAATCCTCTGATCTAAATACTTTATATGTATTGCCAGGTTTAGTAGAAAATATCTGGAGGTTAGATCTTTATTTATATACATGAAAACATTATCATTTTCATCCACCATTTCATCTAAACCAAGTGGTGACCATTTTTACTTCCATTCATAATTAAAGGTGAACAGGAAAGGTCTTTTGTTTTTATTTTTTAGGGGAGGGCTGGTTGTCGAGGAGAGGGTCAACTGAGAAAAAGAATCACTTCATCCTCAACCTCTTTCTATGTACCACTACTTTCATCATTGCTACCATATAATAACAACAACAACATAAGCAACCCCAAGCAAAATAATTGGATAACATCCATGAGTTTGGGTAGTCCTGCCTGGGGATCTAGCCAGAACAATTGGACACAATTGCTACTGATAGGACCTGCTGGAAGGCATGTTTGAAGACTCTGCCTTCAGGACTCTCCTAGGAATAAGGGATGAAGAATGAGAGAAAGAAGTCAATTTGGCATTTAATCCAGCCATATCCAGCCAGAATTCTCTAACTTCTTTCTGTTCTAACCAATCGTAACTGGCCACTCATACTGACGTTAAGGTATTGTTCTCAAAATCTCATAGATTCTATATTATGTGAGATAAAATGTTTACCATGAAAACACAATAGAAAATATAGAGTAATGTAAATGCTAAAGAAATAAATCTGAAAAAAGGACATATATAAATGTATGATCTTTACTAGATACAATGTAAAACAATTGCTGATTTTCACAGAAAACAGTGTAGATAAAAGTAGAGACTTTATCTTCTTCTTCTTCCCCCACTTATTCCTAAAATGGTCATATAGGCAGAGTCCTCAAACTCTCCTTCCAGGGGGTCCTGACAGAAGCTACCATCTCCAATTGATCTAGCTGGAGCCCCAAGCGAGACCAGCCAAACTCATGTATGTTATCCAACCATCTTGTTCAGGGTCTACTCCTGAGTTTCCTGCCAGTTTGTTTCGCCCATAGAGCTTGTCTACTGATTCTTACCTGAGACATTCTAACCACATGTCCATAGTATCGGAGCTGTGATCTCTCAATTGTAGACTGTTATGTCATTTAATATGAACTGCTAGGCTAGAGGGAGCAGAATATCATCTATACTGAAACACTGAGTCAGTGGGTTCAAAGTGTTAAAGTTAAGAGCAACATATTTGTTGTAAAGGAGAAGCGCCATGAATTAAATTGATCCAAATTTATTACTGATAATCATTTTATTGATTCCCTTCCACTGGAGAGGGGATGAAAAGCTAAGTGATACCAATAGGAGAGGAACTGTGAACATGAAGGAAAATAATTGAATACAGTAATACATTTTGTCTAATGGTCTCCCAGTTTTGACAATAATTCTGAAATTGTTTTGCAAGATCATAGCAAAAGAGTCCATTAGTGATGTTATTGAATATTCCCTGCTCCTACAATTTTATCAACAGCCATACAGAATCCACACTCTACAACACTTTATATATATACATAAATATAAATATATATATATGTATATATATGTGTATATATATATATATATATAAATATAAATATATATATATGTATATATATATGTATATACATGTATATATATATGTATATATATATATATACAAATATATATTTGTCAAATTGCAAAGCATGGTAGGAATAGTGTAATGTAAGGTTTATATAACACACACACGCACACACATACATATATATATAGAGAGAGAAATAGTTCTACAACAGCTAGTTCACCATATATATATATATATTATTCAAAATGTTAACAAATGAAAAATATTCTCATAATCAAAATATATACTTTATTATATATATTTCAAAGGTACTGTGTTGTTTTTTCAGTACGTCCTCATCAGACAAAATATATGATTTGATATATGACATACCGCTTCGGTCTTGATTATTCAATTCCAGTATTGGCAGTCATTATTTTGTCTGATGAGAACGTACTGATAAAACAACACAGTACCTTTGAAATATATATAATAAAGTATATATTTTGATTATGAGAATATTTTTCATTTGTTAATATTTTGAATAATATTAAAAACTCCAGGAAAACTGCTGTTGAGTGCTTCTAATCTATTGTAAAATTGTATTCATTGAGTAATCAACGAACCATACTATTCTTTGGTTATATATATATATATAGGAAAAAGTATGACCTCGACGGCAGAGCTCAAGCCGTTTCGACGTCGAAATGGCTTGGGCTCTGCCGTCGGGGTCATACTTTTTCCTATTACCAACTCTACTACCCTAAGTATTGAGTACTCTGGTGCGTTATGGTCCATCTGGTTCCTTACCACAACTCCTTCGTTATATATATATATATATATATTTGTGAAATTACACCAAGAAAGCTTTGATAAACTTGTTCATATGTTTGGCCTTCTATAAATGTCCATGGCTCTTTTTATAACATGCTGTTCGTTTGTTTGACAATAACATTGCAATCTTCTTCTTTGCCCACATATTCGTGAAATGGTCATGGGGGAGAGTCGTCAATCAATCCTTTCA
>OZ024747.1:4051420-4063920 GCA_964016885.1 Eledone cirrhosa
CATTTTCAATTCCTCACAAGTTTTGCTGTCTACTTTTTCTTTCATCTTCTGCAGTACTTTGTTTGATTTTTCAACTATTATTTACATAGATTGACAATTACTATAGTCATTTGTATTTGGGATGACTACATCTCAAATTTAATATTAAAAATATTTCCAATGCCTTCTAAGTCAGCCATATGTAATAATCATGATATCTTTTATTGGCTACAACAATAAAAATAAATGAACTAATATATTATCTCCAACTGTCTATAATATGTGATAATATATGAAGACTAGGCCTGGAGAGGGTTGGGCTCCCCCAGGTTTTAAAAAGGCCCCAAAAATGCTGTATACCAATATGGTGCCCCTACAATTCCATCAGGAATTACGGGATAAAACAAACAAAAAATATGAAGAATATGTGACTTTTTAACAAAATTTACAGTCATTTTCACTTGGACATCAAAATTTAGACATTCACATTTTTGTAAATAAAATTCCTCTTCCTTCTAAATGTTTTGAGCTCTCATTTTGGAAACATGTTTCTTTTTATATAATTTTGTGCTTTCTTCGATATATTTTTTCATTCTCTTATTGTATTCATTATTTTATCAAGGGTGGTGGATTGGCAGTATCAGTAGAGGGTCGTAAACTCTATGCGTCAAAGCATGGCGTCTGACCCTCTACTGATACTGCCAATAGATTACATTGTCCAGGAATTGAACCCTCAACATTATGATCATAAGGCTCACCTTACTGAGATGTTAGGTGATACCCATGAGGATACCTGGTTGTTTCAGCTTCTTAACCCCGCCATCAGCCATCGTAATGTTGCGAGTGTATTGCCTCAAAGTGTTCCATTCTATTTCTGTGCACTATTTTTAACATTTCTATTAGCCCGACAGATTGCCAGACAATATGATCGATATTTTGTGTATTGATCAAAATTATTCTTTTATATATATATATATATACATGTGAGTGTGTGTGTGTGTATTTATATATATATATATATATATATGTATATTTATATATATATATATAAATATATATTTATATATTTATTTATATATTTATATATATATATATTTATATATTTATTTATATATTTATATATATATATATATATATATATATAAATATATATATATTTATTAAAATATATATATATTTATATATTCATTAGTTAAGCAAAACAAAACCACAAATTTCACAAGGAAGACATTATTAAAAGATTGTCAACATATTTTAGTTTGATGTAAGGAATGTAGAGAATAATAATAATAATATTAATAATAATAATGTCCGTTTACAATTGTTTCGCTACTCCATATACTATTTCTGGTTCAAATGACTATATATCATTATTGATCTGGTTCAGTTGAAAATAATTAACATATTTAAAAACAGAGCGGCTCATCGGAACTTCAAAGGAATATAAATTAAAATAAGGAGAGAATGTTACATAATGTAATGTTCCATATATTGGTATTTCACTATGGTGTCCTGGGTGTATCAATTGTCAGCCATAATCAAGCAGTATTCATCTGTCGAGGCTGCATTGTGTGAGATCTGCCTATATATTTATATATATAAAATCTTTTCCTGGGTCCTGTATTTTCGTTGCTCTAGTGATGCGGCTGGACTGCCGACCGCTATATCTGATTTGCTGAGCTGTCTGAACGTAATGTTATTACTCTGGGGTTCTTTTCCCCATCTGAGTGCTAAAGCTACAGACTGATTCTGCATTCGTTAGCTTGGCCGTGTTCTAAAGCTTCGTTAATGCTGTACTAACATTTGTATTTATATATATATATATATATATATACATATATTTATTAAAATATATATATATTTATTTATAAAATATTAAAAAAATAATGAATAAAACAATGAAACAGTTCCTTATATTAAACAAAAAAAGTTCATTATTTAACGATCGTTTCTAGGACATATATGTGTTAGAATTGGCATGCATATTCAATATGCATGCTAATTCTAACACATATATGTCCTAGAAACGATCGTTAAATAATGAACTTTTTTTGTTTAATATAAGGAACTGTTTCATTGTTTTATTCATTATTTTTTAAATATTTTATCTTGACTCTGTATTCCGTTTATCTTTCACCGAAAGTGATTTTTGAATGCATCTCTTCTTTCCATGATATCCGGATTACATTGAGTTCTTCATACGGATTGGACACTACCGTAAACTTTTGGTAGATTTATCTACATATATTTATTTATATATATATATATATATTTATATATATATATATTTATATATATATATATTTATATATATAAATATATATATATATAAATATATATATATATATATATTTATATATATATATAAATATATATTTATATATATATATATTTATTTATATATATATATATATATTTATTTATATATATATATATATATAATTGTTTCTACTTTTGGCACAAGGCCATCAATTACTCAGTGTATTACTGGTACATTATTTTATCGACCCCATAAGGATGAAAGGCAAAGTTAACCTCGGCGGGTTTTGAACTCAGACCGCAGAGGGACGTAACTATGCTGGAAAGCATGGTGTCCGACCCTCTACTGATACTGCCAATCTACCGATATAGATTTGGTGTAGTGTCAGTTGCTCTGTTATCAATAAAACTTGATAATAACATGTTGATGAAAACAGCTTTTAAATCCCCTAATTTGTCTGCAAGTATTTTACAGAGAGAAGAATTGTATCTTATATATCCATAAAAGAACATTAGGATAAACTCTCTGTAAATAGGAAATCTTAAGAATTCTTTCCATCATTATCATGAAGCCATTTATAAGAATTATTTCAAATGTGACACATTATAGTTATAAGCAGCTAATGTCAAACATGATATATAAAAACTGGAAACAATTATTGAGAGAAGTTTGAAAACCAAAGATAATTTGCTAATTAAAAATATAATTGATAACTTTGGGAAGAACATTCAATATCAGTCTTTTAATGTGCCAAAATAATTATGAATGAGAACATATTTACAAACTTTGAATACTAGCAGTGAAAATAGTAGTGGGTTGGTAGAATTGGTAGAGCATCATCATCATCATCATCATCGTTTAACGTCTATCTTCCACGCTAGCATGGGTTTGATAGGAGTTGTCCCACTTGAGGCAAGATTGATCAGGTGACCGTGTCTCGCTCATATAGGACTATCTGGCAGGTTTTCTATGGCTGGATGCCCTTCCTAACACCAATCACATTTACAGTGTGGACTGAGAGGTTTTTACCGTGTTACCTATACGGCCACATTACAACGTGGTCTGTGTGTTTTTTGTCGTGACACCTACACAACCTGATTAGTTTGGACTGGATGTTGTGGTACCAACATAATTTTATAGAGAAAGGGTGGTGTTGGTGGGAGTGGCAGGATGGAGTAGGGGTAGTGGGTTGGGGTGTATATGAAATATAATTGTGTTATTTGTTCTGGCATTTTACATTCTGAGTTCAAATATCAGTGAGGTTAATTTTGCCTTTCATTCTTCTGGGGCTGATAAAATGATATACCAGTAAAGTACTGGGGTTGATTCAATCAGCTCAACTCTTTCCACAAAATGTTCTGGTCTTGTATCTAAATTAGAAATCAATATTGGCTGTGATAGAGAAAATGATATGTTCCCAGACCTCATTCCTTTACTGAATGGGGTGGAATCTGTCAGATTGGACCAAGGAAACAATGTTTCCTTTGGCCTTTCCATTGCTGTTACTATCTACTGGCTGCAACTTCTAACAGAAAGAGCAATGTGAAATAAGATGTTATGCTCAAGGATATAATGCTTCACCTGGCGTAGGAATCTAACTCGCAACCTCATGATTGTGAAATCCAATTCATTAACCACTAAGCCACACACTTTCGCTAATGAAGTGAAAGGGAAACAAATTTTAAGTAAACATTTAGAAATTATAATTAAATTTCAAACTAACCTTAGCAATATATTTTTAATTTCTGTGATATTATTAAATGACGAAGATGATTATTGATAGAAATGATATGGTATAGCCCCATAACTCCTGATGTAGTTGTAGGGATGACATAGTAGCATACAGCATTTCCTGGGCATTTTAAAGCCTGGTCTGAACTCAGCAGGTTTCTTCCAGAAAAGGATAGAGAAAGTGAGAGAAAGGAAGGGAGAAAGAGTTATTGATGAAGAATTGTTAAATTTTTCATAGAAAATTACAAAAATTGTTTTTCTTAATGTGTGTTAATAAATTCATGTTTAAATTTATATACATCTGTGTCAAGGAAATGTCTACAACAATTTTAGTATTTACATTAGAAAATCTCACACAAAATTTAATTGGTCAATCTAGTGACACTACTTATTACTTACGAAATTGGTTCTGACAATTTTGTGCTTTGACTATGATAAGAAGGAGAATAAAATCTGAATTGCTTAATAAAAGCTCTGCCACTGAACCATAAACTTTTAATATGATGTGGCAGTGAAATAAAGTATGATATACTTATTCAAGGAAGTAAGTATGCATGTATGTGTCTGTGTATGTATGTATGTATGTATGTATGTATGTATGTATGTATGTATGTATGTATGTTTATATGTATATATTTATGTATGTATGTATGTAAGTGTGTATGTATGTCTATACGTACATATGTATGTATAAATGTATGTATGTTCTTTCTCTTCATTTTGAATTTATTTTTGACTGGCCACCTTCCCGGTGGCAAGGTTGTAAAAAAAAATAATTGTCATTGTGTTTTGTGCAAGTATTCATCCTTTGAATAATAAGAATGTTTTACAAATTTTGAAGATTCCAGATACCGTGGCCATTTGTAGCTTATGAATTAAGGAGTGCTGTTCTTTTTCCACAAATCGAAGTTGTTATACTTTGGTCATATAACTTCTGGGGGTGATGTATGGGTGCTGTATTGACATATGCCATTTCTGGGGCACTTTTAAACCTGGTGAAGCCCAATTCTCTCCAGGTCTAAATACAGCAAATTTTTTCCAGAGAAAGATAGAGAGTGAGAGACTGGAAGTGAGAAATGGATATAGAGGAAGAATCAACCCCAGTAGTAGACTGGTACTGTTTTTATTGACTTCGAATGGATGAAAGGCAAAGTTGATCTCAATGGGATTTGAACTCAGAGAAGAGAGATCTGAATAAATACCACAAATCATTCTATCTGACGTTCTCATGACTCTACCAATTAACTGCTTCGTAATAAGTAATACTTAATAAATAATAATTCCATTGATGTTTATAGAAAATATAATTATAGTGAATTGATTTGCCATAAAGAGTGAATAAACCAATATTTCTGACCCCTGTCTTCTTTGAGTAGAAAAAATATAGAAGTTGTTACCATGGTTACTGAAAGGTAAATAAGAAGAAAAACAACTGAAATATTGGATTTTTCCTTCCTTGCAACCAGTAAAGAAATGGAAGGAGATATATGGGATGGAGTTTCACTACTTTTCAGTTTCTAGAAAGCTTATAATGTCTACCTCTCTTCCTCTCCTACATCATCATCGTCTAAAGTCTGTCTCAATACTGAAGTCTCATCAGGCCAGTGCTTATCCCAGTTTCTGTGGCATTAAGCAATTGAGAGTTTAAGACGCTTCCCTGAATATGACACCAGTCCATCATAGAGTTAAAACCCCAGCTACTGCTGGTACTTTCAGCTGAGTATACTGGAGCAATGTGAAATGAAGTATTTTGCTCAAGAACACAACTCAGTCTAGAAATCAAACCCAGGATGTTATGATCATAAGTTCAACATATTTACCACTAGACCATGTAAACCTTAGTGTATTCCTAGTTTCAAAAATCTATTCCTAACACTGTTTACAACAAATCAATTTACTGTAATTTTTACTTTTTTACTTTTTTTTTTACGATCTACCTTTGTGGATCAACACAACACAGACCACAGTGGACCATTTTCAGTTTGCTTGAATTCTGGTTGTTGTGTGTGTTTATATATTTCACTGGGATTCATCCAGATAATTGTGCACACCCTAAAAGAAAAGAAAGCAATTTCAAGAAAAACATAATTTGTAACTTTCCACTGTTGATGTTTCTAAATTCCAATTATCAAACTTTGTCTAACACACGTGGGCATGCCTACAATGCTCAGAGTTGCTGAGCATGGAACAAACTACCTGCATCAGTTGTTAGCTGTCGAGACACTGCATCCTTTAAAACTTCCATGCTTCCTGAGATTCACCAACACTACACCTGATATCACCCCTCCATACACATGCACACATGTATATCATGACTCATACACTGTTCACTTTCCTGACATTTGTACATTATTCTATGTACTATGTACGCCGAGGTTAACTTTGCCTTTCATCCTTACGGGGTCGATAAAATAAAGTACCAGTAATGCACTGGGATAATTGCTGGCCTTGTGCCAAAAGTAGAAACAATTATTCTATGTACTATACATGCACCTTTTATGAGTTGTAGTGCACCTGAGCACTGTACAAAATAATTTCATTATTATTATTATTATTACCAATCAATAATTAAATATTTTTTCTTCTTTTTTCCCTACTCAATGTGTTGTAGAATATATTAGAGAGATATATGTTCCCTATACTATACTCATCTCATGAGTAGTTCGTAATCACTGTTGGAAGGCTAGAAGAGGTTTGTAGGACAACTCAATAAACACAAGTAACAACAGTAACAATATATCAACAAAAAACAAACAAATATACAAGAACCAAACAAATTTGAGAAGCCAAAATAATGACATAGTTTTCATATTGAAACTATCCAAATCTTACTCTGAGATAGATTTTTAATGTTATTTGCTGAAGCCAACAGTATCTGGCTTTCATGATTTGTAGTTTTAAGTAACCAGAAAACTCCTCATTAAAATCATGTTGAAGCTGTGTTTTGTAAAATGCCGGCCATCAATTTGTCATTTATTTTATTCTATGTAAATACATCAAAATATCTGACATCATTAGTAGTATCGAGATATAAAGAAAAACAATTTCAGTTTGTTATAAACAACAATATAAATGGCTGACATTCCAAGTTCAAATCCTACCAGATCAGGTTGGCTTTGGTCATTTTAATCTTCAGATGTTGATAAAGTATGAACGTTTATCTACAAAGACTGCAGTCGATTAAACTGTCACTTTGTAAATATAATTGTTTCTACTTTTGGCACACGGACAGCAAGTATATCAGTGTATTACTGGTACTTTATTTTATCGACCCCGTAAGGATGAAAGGCAAAGTTAACCTCGGCGGGATTTGAACTCACACAATAAAGGGCTGTAACTCTTTGCTACAAAGCATGGTGTCCGACCCTCTACCGATACTGCCAATCCACTGCCCCTTGTAAATATAATCTGTCTGCGTTGCTCTTTGGGGAAAATACCCCAAATCTAGTCAACATCTTTCTTGTCTTTCAGTCTAAACTGTTTAGTTCTTCCACTGTCGATGTGATCACACCTGCCCCATATCTAAGGAGTCATACCACCCATGTGTTGATAGCTTCCATCTTATTCCATCCATTCAGTTTCGATAGTGCGTCGGATACGATGCTTTGCAGAATAAAGTTACGGCCCTTTACGGTCTGAGTTCAAATCCTGCCAAGGTTAATGTTGCCTTTCATACTTATGGGGGTCAATAAAATAAAGTACCAGTAATGTGTGTGACAGCCCACACCTATGTGTGTGTGTGTGTGACAGCCTACTCCTATGTATGTGTGTGACAGCTCACACCTATGTAGGTTTAGCTGGCCTCCTCCAAGGTATATCTCGTTGGAGGTGTCTTGGGTAATTTAATGATAGTGACCCCAGTCCCTATCATTTCTACAGCTCTCATTTCTACAGCTGAGTAAACTGGAGCAACGTGAAATAAAGTGTCTTGCTCAAGGAAACAACACATCCCCCGGTCCGAGAATTGAACTCACAACCTTTCGATTGCAAGTCCAATGCTCTAACCACTAAGCCATGTGCCTTCACTAGTAATGCACTGGGATAATTGCTGGCCTTGTGCCAAAAGTAGAACCAATTATTATTATCATCATCATCATTCCAAATTTCTACAATCAATAGCATTGCCAGAATCCTATATAATATATTGAGTCTCTGAGATCAGGGACTGATCTGAGGGGCCAATTAACTCTTCACCTAGCAACCAATACCTAGAGTTTTTGCTAACAAAAAAAAAAATTTTTTTAATCATTATTGTTATTATTTTTATCATCATCATATCACTGCCAGTAGCAGTGTCCCCACCATAAACACCACCACTGCTGCTATCTTTCTTTTCGTCCTTATCATCATCAGCATCATCTCCATTTTTACCTTTTTGATGGTTATCAGAAGAGAAATTTGAATAATTTGCAAGTCTTCCTACTCATATCTTGGCTTCATGTATTTGCTACCTTGCTATTTCCATTAAAATACAATTTGGACATTGGCAAAGTTACATAATCTTTTTACTATTATTAAACATGTTTTTATCATTATCACCAGCGGCAACAGCAGTAGCAGTGACAGAATATTGATAATTTTCTTCATCATTATAATCATTGTCATTCTGAGTTCAAATCCCACGGAGGTTAACTTTGCCTTTCATGCTTACGGAGTCAATAAAATAAAGTACCAGTAATGTACTGGGTAATTGCTGGCCTTGTGCTAAATGTAGAAACAATTATAATCATTGTCATCCATTTCTGTCACCACCAACCATGTGGTACTCATGTTGGCTAGATATTATGGAGAGCAAAGGGGACAACTGCCTCTGGCTCCTGCAGCAGGGGGTCTCACCAGTGACGACCGTAGCAATTTATTTGTGACCTCAGCTGGGCCTTTTAGTTTTAGAATGGTTAGAATGTTTGAATTTAATACCTGTATGTATACCTTTTCAATTCCAATTACTTGCACCAGGCTGACTTTGATATGTAAAATTGGGAGAGGTTTGCTGTGTATGAGGGCCCCCCCACAAAAAAACTTGAAGTGCTCCAGGCCACCCAAGGTTTAAATCAGGCCCTGCATGTTGGTTTCCATTTCTTGTTTTTCTCTCCACAATATAGAGATCACTATAATCTTCCTGACTGACATATGTACAGTTGTTAGAGAGACCAAGATTGGTGAGTCAGTCTATGGCATCATTTGAAGCATTATGGATTGCTGAGAGGCCACCGGGAAAATGTGTGAAGGGGGGAAATCCCAAACAACAAGCAGCACTGCAGTAGTAGTATATATATATATATATAAACGGAAAAAATGAAACGAAATTTCATTTCCCACTCTTAGTACGGCTTTTACTTAAATATAAGTATGTACACGTACATACATATATGTATACAGACGTACAGTAGTATGTATATATATATACATACATGCACAAATATATACATGTACGTATGGATTCACCGAACATTTATTATAATGCTCGGTGTGTTTGTAAACAAACATCCCATATTAAGCCGTAGTGTCCAGCAACCATCGTTGCTCGTTTGTTCAACACTGACAAAGGAACGCAGTACTAGTTTCAAGCTTATTAGCTATCGTCAGTAACGTATGGCCCTGCAATCGAAAGGTTGTGAGTTCAATTCTCAGACTGGGTGATGTGTTGTTTCCTTGAGCAAGACACTTTATTTCACATTGCTCCAGTTTCCTCAGCTGTAGAAATGAGATGATAGGGACTGGGTCCCTATCATTCCACTGCAAAGTGGTCGTGGAGGTGCCACGGCAAAAAATCCCCCAGCCCACACTGTAAATGAGGTTGGTGTTAGGAAGGGCATCCAGCTGTAGAAATCAAGCCAGAATCAGTTCCCGTCCCACCCTTGCAAGCAGGGAAAAGTGGACGTAAAATGAAATGATGATGATGAGAGAGAGAGAGGAAAATGTTCAGCTGTCGAAACGGCTTGAGCTTGCCGTCTTGAACATTTTCCTATTACCCACTCTACTACCCAAAGTATTGAGTACTCTCGTGCGTTATGGTCCACCTGGTTCCTTACGACACTCCTTCGTTATATATATATATATATATATATATGTTCAGAAGAGATTGTTTTGGTAAAAACAGGAGTAAGCAAGAGAAAGCTGTCAGCAATCATAGTTTTTAGTTATGATGGAGATTTTTTTCCGTTGATAGCATTTTCTCTAGCAAACGTGACGTCTGGGAAACCCTTCAAGGAACTCATATGTCTGCTGGGCACACAAACAATAGGACGTGCGTTTTTTTCCTTCCGGTGGCATATCAAACATATCGTATATCATTTGAGGATACCGTTCTCATAACAACAACAAATGCATGAAGGAGATCTCGATGGAGAACCGTGGAAATAATTATAATGATTAAACGATATATGTAACCTCAGCATCTTATTTTGTTATATATCAGATGTGAGAAAAACCACAGACCCTCCATCTGAACTCTACTTTTGAAAAGCAGAAGAACTGCGAAACCGGTAAAGGAACCAAATAAATATATATATTTTTTAAAATAAGACTCCAGTTGCATTTTCGATTTCATCTTTTTTTCTTTATACTTTCACTCGTGTAGGACACCTCGGTTATTTTTCATTTTGTAAAAAAAAACTCACTTTCTAATATATATATATATATATATACATATATATATATATACATATATACATATATATATATATGCATATGTGGTGTTAACGGCTGAGAGAAAGAAGTATTCAATACCGAAGTAGAGTTTTATATTAAAGCTAAATAGTGAGTCTTGTTACTCTGGAGTTTTGCCTGTCATCAGACATAGAGAGAAGGAATAGACAGATAGATAGGTAGATTAGCAGATAAATGGTTAGATTGAGAAGATGGAATATTCTAAAGAAATCACTGCTTATTAGTAATGATAGTTGGGCTCAGAAATATAGTATTTTAATCCATCTTATTTCTCTTATAACCCACGATTTCTGCTTCTTTCTGCCATTCTTTCTCAAACTATTCCTCTATTTCTTCCCCACCATCGCTGAATAATTTGTGGCTATGATAGACATATTGGCGTCTCGGAAACTGTTTATCTATAGTTAATCCTAGATTACTAACAATAATTCTTCCCCTACAGTTCCAACCATGCAGCAATGACAAGCAATATAATGAGATTGTGTTCAAATTTAATGACTGATAATCTTAGCTAATTGAGATAATTATAATTAAATGATATTTAGATATATTCTTCAATATATTTCTTAAAAGTCTCTTTCACCAATTATTTTCCAAAGTGCAAGATCTATTAAAAACCTATACTGAAATTACACAAGAAAATATCTTCATCAAGAGAATGTTCCTAATAACCAGTGATAATTAATTAGTCATTATATTTATTAATATCTAAGTTTTACATGTCTAATTTTTTTTTTTTTTATATATTTGTTTTTATTTTTTTTTTGTTTCTCTATATTCTTTTCTATATATTTTTTAATTTTATATTTTTTTAATTTTATATTTTTTTATTTTTATATTTTTTTTATTTCTATTTCTATATATTTTTATTTCTAGTTTTTTTTTCTATATATATATTTTTTTTGTTCTTATTTGTTTTTAATGATAATTTTTCAATGAAAAATTATCTGTCTCAGTTGTTATGTTAGGAATATGATTGATGTTATTGCTCTTGGTTAGTTCAATAATTCAGCTCTGATATAGCTAAACTATCATAAATAGTGTCCCAGCCATGACCATCTCATCTGCTTTTACAGACATATTACATTTAAGATTCCATTATCTGATGCATCCATTTTTTAAAAAAAGAGAGTCAAGTATAATTTAAAGGTGATTTGGCTGTTATTTCTAGTAAATTAAGAGACAACATAAAGGGCTTTCTTGTTGTCTCAAGTGTCATTTATTAAACATATTTTTAAAAAAAGATTTTTGTCAAAATAATTTCGATCTTAATAAAAGATAACATTACATAAAGTTAATAAAGAATTTTATATTTAGTCAAACACAGAAAAATAAAGTAACATTAGAAAAGACTATAAATGCTATAAATGAAAAGGAAGGAAAAGGCGAAGATTATTAAACAACAAAAACATTATTGTTGTTTAATCCCTCGCTCAGTTGAGCCGTAATAAACTTGAGATTAATGACATTCCATCTTTTGTTTTAAGAGAGTAGAATATGATCTGAGAGATATTTCACTGCTATATCTAACAAGTCAAACAACCATATAGAAGCATCCTTTAAACACTTGTTCATATGGTTGTCCTCATGAAATATATCCAGTCAGCTTTGCTTAAGTTGGGTCATATCCTTGAGCAAGCTAGGATGTCCACCATCTTTTTTATTGCAATTTCTGAACAATATTAAGAGTGTTGGTATCATCATCATCATCATCGTTTAACATCTATCTTCCTTGCTAGCATGGGTTTAGATGGGAATTGTCCCACTTGAGGCAAGATTGGTTGTCTTGCTCGTATAGGACTGTCTGGTAGGTTTTCTATGGCTGGATGCCCTTCCTAACACCAACAACATTTACAGTGTG
>OZ024747.1:4068920-4076420 GCA_964016885.1 Eledone cirrhosa
CACCACTATCACCACCATCACCACTACCATCACCACCACCACCACCACTATCACCACCATCACCACTACCACCACCATCACCACTATCACCACCATCACCACTACCAGCACCTCAATCACCACCAGGGGCACCACCACCACCACCACAAACACCACCACTACCATCACCACTACCACCACCATCACCACTATCACCACCATCACCTCAATCACCACCAGGGCCACCACCACCACCACTACCATCACCACTACCAGCACCTCAATCACCACCAGCACCACCATCATCACCACTGTCACCATTGTCACCACCACCACTACCACTAAGACAACCACCATCAATGCCACCACTACCAGCACCACTGTCACCTCCACACCCCCCCTTCCACCACTGTCACCTCCACACCCCCCCTTCCACCACTGTAACCCCACCACCACCACCACCACTCTATATGTCATGTATTGATTGCTGTGTAAATAAAGCTGAGTGGGATTTGAGAAAAAGAATAAGAGAAAAGTATAAAGTTATTGTGTATATATATATATATATATATATATATATATATATATATATGAGTGTCTTAGTGTATGTGAGAGTGTTTGTGTGTGTTTCTGTGTATGTGTGTGGGGGGGGGGGGAATCCTGTGCCGCTGGTGAAGTGAGTGAAACGGGCTGGAAATGATTGTAAAATATATAGTGAGGGGGAGGGGGAGAAGAAGAAGAAGGAAAAGAAGATGATGATGATGACAATGATGATGATGATGATGATGATGACGATAATAATGATGATGATGATGATGATGGTGATGGTGATGATGTTGACTATGACGATGACGACGATGATGATGATGAAGGAGAAGAAAGGCAAAGAAGACGACAGAAGGACTGTGCTCTAATTGTCAGCTTCCATTTTAAAGAATTTCTTCTTTTTTCCTCAGTCAATATGAAAAGCAGCAAAACTCCACGTAAAGTCAACATTGTAATATTACCAACTTCCTTACACAGCGACACACAGACAGACTTCCTTACACAGCGACACACAGACAGACTTCCTTGCACAGTGACACACAGACAGACTTCCTTGCACAGTGACAGACAGACAGACTTCCTTACACAGTGACAGACAGACAGACTTCCTTACACAGCGACACACAGACAGACTTCCTTGCACAGTGACAGACAGACAGACTTCCTTACACAGTGACACACAGACAGACTTCCTTGCACAGTGACAGACAGACAGACTTCCTTACACAGTGACAGACAGACAGACTTCCTTACACAGCGACACACAGACAGACTTCCTTGCACAGTGACAGACAGACAGACTTCCTTGCACAGTGACAGACAGACAGACTTCCTTACACAGTGACAGACAGACAGACTTCCTTACACAGCGACACACAGACAGACTTCCTTGCACAGTGACAGACAGACAGACTTCCTTGCACAGTGACAGACAGACAGACTTCCTTACACAGCGACACACAGACAGACTTCCTTGCACAGTGACAGACAGACAGACTTCCTTACACAGTGACACACAGACAGACTTCCTTGCACAGTGACAGACAGACAGACTTCCTTACACAGTGACAGACAGACAGACTTCCTTACACAGCGACACACAGACAGACTTCCTTGCACAGTGACAGACAGACAGACTTCCTTGCACAGTGACAGACAGACAGACTTCCTTGCACAGTGACAGACAGACAGACTTCCTTACACAGTGACAGACAGACAGACTTTCTTACACAGTGACAGACAGACAGACTTCCTTACACAGTGACAGACAGACAGACTTCCTTGCACAGTGACAGACAGACAGACTTCCTTACACAGCGACACACAGACAGACTTCCTTGCACAGTGACAGACAGACAGACTTCCTTACACAGTGACAGACAGACAGACTTCCTTACACAGCGACACACAGACAGACTTCCTTGCACAGTGACAGACAGACAGACTTCCTTGCACAGTGACAGACAGACAGACTTCCTTGCACAGTGACAGACAGACAGACTTCCTTACACAGTGACAGACAGACAGACTTCCTTGCACAGTGACAGACAGACAGACTTCCTTACACAGTGACAGACAGACAGACTTCCTTGCACAGTGACAGACAGACAGACTTCCTTACACAGTGACAGACAGACAGACTTCCTTGCACAGTGACAGACAGACAGACTTCCTTACACAGTGACAGACAGACAGACTTCCTTGCACAGTGACAGACAGACAGACTTCCTTACACAGTGACAGACAGACAGACTTCCTTACACAGCGACACACAGACAGACTTCCTTACACAGTGACAGACAGACAGACTTCCTTACACAGTGACAGACAGACAGACTTTCTTACACAGCGACACACAGACAGACTTCCTTACACAGTGACAGACAGACAGACTTCCTTACACAGTGACAGACAGACAGACTTCCTTACACAGCGACACACAAACAGACTTCCTTACACAGTGACAGACAGACAGACTTCCTTACACAGTGATAGACAGACAGACTTTCTTACACAGCGACACACAGACAGACTTCCTTACACAGTGACAGACAGACAGACTTCCTTACACAGTGACAGACAGACAGACTTCCTTACACAGCGACACACAGACAGACTTCCTTACACAGTGACAGACAGACAGACTTCCTTACACAGCGACACACAAACAGACAGACCTTACACAGCGACACACAGACAGACTTCCTTACACAGTGACAGACAGACAGACTTCCTTACACAGTGACAGACAGACAGACATCCTTACACAGCGACACACAGACAGACTTCCTTACACAGCGACACACAGACAGACTTCCTTACACAGTGACAGACAGACAGACTTCCTTACACAGCGACAGACAGACAGACTTCCTTACACAGCGACACACAGACACACAGTCCTTACACAGTGACAGACAGACAGACTTCCTTACACAGTGACAGACAGACAGACTTCCTTACACAGCGACACACAGACAGACAGACCTTACACAGCGACACACAGACACACAGTCCTTACACAGTGACAGACAGACAGACTTCCTTACACAGTGACAGACAGACAGACTTCCTTACACAGCGACACACAGACAGACAGACCTTACACAGCGACACACAGACACACAGTCCTTACACAGTGACAGACAGACAGACTTCCTTACACAGTGACAGACAGACAGACTTCCTTACACAGCGACACACAGACAGACTTCCTTACACAGTGACAGACAGACAGACTTCCTTACACAGTGACAGACAGACAGACTTCCTTACACAGCGACACACAGACAGACAGACCTTACACAGCGACACACAGACAGACAGACTTCCTTACACAGCGACACACAGACACACAGACCTTACACAGTGACAGACAGACAGACTTCCTTACACAGCGACACACAGACAGACCTTACACAGTGACACACAGACAGACTTCCTTACACAGTGACAGACAGACAGACTTCCTTACACAGTGACAGACAGACAGACCTTACACAGTGACAGACAGACAGACTTCCTTACACAGCGACACACAGACAGACAGACCTTACACAGCGACACACAGACAGACTTCCTTACACAGCGACAGACAGACAGACCTTACACAGCGACTCACAGACAGACAGACAGACCTTACACAGCGACACACAGACAGACCTTACACAGCGACACACAGACAGACAGACAGACCTTACACAGCGACACACAGACAGACCTTACACAGCGACAGACAGACCTTACACAGTGACAGACAGACAGACCTTACACAGCGACAGACAGACCTTACACAGTGACAGACAGACTTCCTTACACAGCGACACAGACAGACAGACCTTACACAGTGACAGACAGACAGACTTCCTTACACAGCGACACACAGACAGACAGACCTTACACAGTGACAGACAGACAGACCTTACACAGTGACAGACAGACTTCCTTACACAGTGACAGACAGACAGACTTTACACAGTGACAGACAGACTTCCTTACACAGTGACAGACAGACATACTTCTTCACACAGCGACACACAGACAGACAGACCTTACACAGTGACAGACAGACAGATCTTACACAGTGACAGACAGACAGACTTCTTCACACAGCGACACACAGACAGACCTTACACAGTAACAGACAGACAGATCTTACACAGTGACAGACAGACAGACTTCTTCACACAGCGACACACAGACAGACAGACCTTACACAGTGACAGACAGACAGACCTTACACAGTGACAGACAGACAGACCTTACACAGTGACAGACAGGCTTTCTTACACAGTGACAGACAGACTTACTTACACCACCACCCCCTCACCCCCACACACACCACCACCACACACACTACATATCCCCCCTCCCACCACACACTATACCCCCACCACCACACACTACATACCCCCACCCTCACCACAAACTACATACACCCCCCACCTTCCCACCCTGTATACTTACATCTTATTTCTTTTGTTTCTCTCTTTCATCCTACCTTCGTCTTCATCTTTGCCTTCTTCTTCTTCTTCTTCTCATCTTACAGAAATAATGGTAGATTCCTTGATTTGATTAAATAACCTTGTGGTGCCCAATATTTAGTTATTTAGCTACCTTCCTGGATTTACATCCTATCTTAACCCTTTAACATTTACATTACTCTATATATGTTGTTATATTTTCACAGTAAAGGCTTTACCTCACATAATATCTCACATAATATTGAATCTACAAGATTTTGATATTATTTACTTTGAGAACAATACCTTAACATAAGTATGAGTGGTCTGTTATGGCCAGTTTGAACAGAAAGAGGTGAGAGAATTCTGGTCAGATATGGCCAGTTTAAATGCTAAAGAGTTAAATATGATCAAGATAAACTTGGAATTCTTTCCTTCTCCTGGGTTTGCTATTCTCTGCCAAATCTCTCCAAAATACGAATTTCACTCTGGTGGGATTTGGACACAGAACATAACAAGGGCAATTATTCTAATTTGTGAAAAATATTTTTAAAGGGTAAAAAAATCTGTAGGGGTGGGGGGAGAGTCCAAGCATCCCCACCTATTTCCACCATTTTCATGGAAAAAAAGTCCTTTGTTTCATGTTTGAAGGTCAGATTAGTTGATAGCACATGCAAAAAAAAAAAAACAGCAAAATATACATTTACCACCCAAATTGGGAGGGTTGTTTATCAATAATAATACCTAAATCGGAATACCTTATTTTAATTGTTTCTACTTTTGGCGCAAGAGATTTGAACTCAGACCTAAAGGGCCGTAACTCTTTGCTGCAAAGCATGGCATCTGGCCCTCTACCGATACTGCCAATCCAAATACCTTATTATAATAAAGATAAATTATATCAAAGATGAAATACAGGATCAAAAATGTCTAAAATAGAGTGACTTGATTTCAAATAAAATTAGCAAATATTTCATTAAACTGCCTTAGAGTCTGTTACATGAATGTATTATGTCAACGATTTTTACGTCAGCTAAATTCGTGAAGGTCATGGTTGGATATAGACCTTGAGGAGCCCAGGGTATTTCAGGTTTTTGGGGGGGCTCCCCCATACACAAACATTTAGAATACACAGCAAACCCCACAATTCACATGTCAAAGTTAGCTTGGTGTAATTGGAATTAAAAAATTATACATACTGGTATTAAATTCAAAAATTCTATTTTAAATCTAAAAAACCCAAACAAATTGCTGCTACGCTTGTCGCTGGTAGTCCCCCCCCCCCCACACACACACACACACTGCAGGGGCCCGGGGAAATTGTTCCTTTTGCCCCCCATTAAATCCAGCTCTGCATCCATGCACTGTACAATACTTTTGTTTCACGTCACGTACTCTCGGGTTCCAAATAATAGGGGAGGAGGGGTGTATGGAATAATTGGTGAGGGTGTATGGGGGGGGGGTGAGATAAGAGGGGGGGGGGGTTATAAAATTGGTAATTTTTCTAGGTTGTCTCTCTTGATTTTTTTTAAAACTAGAATTAGTCGTTTAGTTTACATATTGCGACCCCAACTCATCCTATTTCTTTTATAACGTATGGGATTTCTAGTAATGTAATGTTTTTGTCATGTATAATGTTTTTTAATGTCTAAAGAAAAATAATTGTCGCTGGAATGGTACCACTTAAAATAAAATTTAGCCTGAGGGATTAGCAAAATGTAATATCTGGATGATCGGGTGGGGGAAATCCGAAAAATTAATAAGCGGTGCGTGGGGCAATGGTTATTAGAGGCCTGAAATTACTTTCGACTGTTTTGTGTGATTCAATGCATCGAATTAGATCAATAAAATACAGGTTACGGTTAACGGCGAGGAATTACGAAAATGTCCGAAAGTGTCATTCACGGAAGTTGACAGAAATTTGTCTGTGATCTTGAAAGATTACCCAATTGTCTCTCCTCATTCTATCTCTTATGTTTCTCTTGTAAGCATTTATTTTGGATAGCTACAATAACATGGCGTCTGCAAAGTAGGTCTATACGTTTCCCTGTGTAAATTATTGTATTACTTTCATTTAATTGTTTACCTTAACTCTATTTATATTTTGTTTTATCAATGTTTTAAAATAGTACCTTGGCTGTAGAATTTCGGTATTAGTTGTTGTTTCGGAACCAATTATCTTTAAATACATATGTTTTAGTTGTACTAACAAATTATATTCGTTACCAAATGACCCACTGTATAATATAGACACACCTTCTCTTTTACGACAGTAAGGTGTTATCTGAGGGAGATTTAGCTGTTATTTCAAGCGAGTTGAACGACCACATAGAAGTTTCCTTGTTTCAGATGACTTATTTTTAAAGGAATTTCAAAGCTTTGACAAAACTGTCAAGTTTTTCTTGGCTAGAATATCTATATTCGTTCTTTAATTCAATAACCCTGTATACCCGTGTATGACTGAAAGTCATATTTCTTATTGATTTGGACGAATATGGCCCGCAAAACGGAAGGAAATTGGTAAAAAGAAATCATTACGTAAATGTGTTGTGAACAAAAACTATACTTTAAACAACACTTAAAACATATTAAATATCAAAATATTAAAACTTCATAAATATATTCTCGACTCATCATAATTTCAAAACGGTACCATCTAAACATGTTGATTAGTTGCCTTGGTTAATAAACAGGGATTGTATTTCTGCCTATTTCTCAGACATAAAATAGAGGGTCAACAAAACATGCCACAAAGGACTTTATTCCCCACGAAAACGGAGGGAGAAAGGGTATGGGGTGAGGGTTCGGACTCTCCCCCACCCCCGTAGTTATCTTTACCATTTAAAAAATATTTCCGTGTGTTATATTATTCATTTTTTTTTTGTTTTCTAACCTGGTATATTTGCCAAGGTCTTCCGCAGCCGAGCGGAGTAAGACCCTCAAATACTGTGATCAGTCGGCCAGCTACATTTTTCAGCCTGTGGCTTTCGAGATGTTTGGGGGAGTCGGGCCG
>OZ024747.1:4083920-4113920 GCA_964016885.1 Eledone cirrhosa
TAAAAAACCTTTACCGTGAAAATACAATTGTAAATATAAAGTAATGTAAATGCTAAAGGGTTAAGGATTAAAGGCAAAGCTAGCATTTAAACTCAGAAGGTAAAGTTCTATAACTCTATGCAGGAAATCATGTTGTCCGATGCTCTGTTGATTACTAGCAATCCATCGCCTCTGGATCAAGCAAATATTAATAACCAATAGATATTGAAATAGTCAGACCACACTATATATGAATTTAGCCATAAATATAATGCTACACATTCTTTTGACAATGAAGCTATTAAAACTACACAAACTATATATATACTATACTACATGAAGGACATAGAAACTAGAGGACACATAATTAAAAACCTCATAAAACATAACACAAAATACATTACACTGAATTATAAACTAGGAGGAAAAATATACAAAATCATCTTGTGTGAATCTTACCGTTAAAATTAAGATTCAAATTTCTGTAGGAAAGAATGTCAAAGTAAGATGCTCATCAAATCAAATACATATGCCTGTAATGAAGTGGGAAGTAAACATAAACACTCTTGATAATGAGACCATGAAGGTCTGAAAACACTGAAAGATTATGGACTTGGGAAATTTGTGGATTCAAAGAACTGTGGAGGCTTTATTAGAAAATATGAGAAGATTCTAATAAGGAAATAGATACTGGAAAGCAATCATGTCTTCAACAACACATGCTTAAAAGGAGGCTGTTCCCTACACACACGCACACACGCATGTGTGTATATATGTGTGTGTGTATGTATGTGTCTGTATGTATATATGTGTGTATATATATGTGTGTATATATGTGTGTGTGTGTGTATATATATTGTGTATGTGTGTATATATATTGTGTATGTGTGTATATGGGTGTGTAAATATATATATGTGTGTGTGTGTGTAAATATATATATATGCGTGTGTATATATGTATATATATATATATATGTATATATATATATATATATATATATATATATTCATGCATGCTTAGTCTCTCTCTCACTCTCTCTTGAATATTTAAAGACTCTTAAACAAAGCAATTTTTATCCTTGATGCATTCTGTTGCATTATGGGAAAAATGAAGTCTTATGATCCTCTGTTGGAAAATTGTTGGATAAAACAACAGCAGCAGTAGTAGTAGTACCAGTAGTAGTATTTGTAGTAATATTTGTAGTAATAGTTATAGGAATAGTTGTAGTAATAGTTGTAGTAATAGTTGTAGTAATACTAACAATAGTAGTTATAGTAATTTTAGCAATAGTTGTATTAGTTGTATTAGTAGTATTAGTTGTAGTAGTAATAGCTGTAGTACTAGTCGTTGTAGTAGTAACTGTAGTAGTGGTAGTAGCTGTAGTAGTAGCTGTAGTAGTAGTAGCTGTAGTAGTAGTAGTGGTAGTAGCTGTAGTAGTAGTGGTAGTAGTAGTAGTAGCTGTAGTTGTAGTGGTAGTAGTAGCTGTAGCTGTAGTGGTAGTAGCTGTAGTAGTAGCTGTAGTGGTAGTGGTAGTAGTAGCTGTAGTGGTAGTGGTAGTAGTAGCTGTAGTGGTAGTGGTAGTAGTAGCTGTGGTAGCTGTAGTAGTAGTGGTAGCTGTAGTGGTAGTGGTAGTAGCAGTTGTGGTAGTGGTAGTAGCTGTAGTAGTAGTAGTGGTAGTAGCTGTAGTTGTAGTAGTAGTGGTAGTAGTTGTAGTGGTAGTAGTAGCTGTAGCTGTAGTGGTAGTAGCTGTAGTAGTAGCTGTAGTGGTAGTGGTAGTAGTAGCTGTAGTGGTAGTGGTAGTAGTAGCTGTAGTGGTAGTGGTAGTAGTAGCTGTGGTAGCTGTAGTAGTAGTGGTAGCTGTAGTGGTAGTGGTAGTAGCAGTTGTGGTAGTGGTAGTAGCTGTAGTAGTAGTAGTGGTAGTAGCTGTAGTTGTAATAGTAGTGGTAGTAGCTGTAGTTGTAGTGGTAGTAGTAGCTGTAGCTGTAGTGGTAGTAGCTGTAGTAGTAGCTGTAGTGGTAGTGGTAGTAGTAGTGGTAGCTGTAGTAGTAGTGGTAGCTGTAGTGGTAGTGGTAGTAGTAGTAGTAAGTACAATGATGATAAATGAATATATAAATAAGTAATTGCTTCAAGAAAGAAAGAAAATGGATATTCTCTTATGGTTGGATAGAGAAGAAAATGTTTCCTATTTCCCTACAGCATCCCACCAACTAGATAATTCTTTCCTGCTATGCATATGGTATTACTGTTAGTGTGGTTATTGTTGTTGTTGTTGTTTTTGTTGTTGTTGATGTTGTTGTTTTTGTTGTTGTTGATGTTTTTGTTATTGTTGTTGTTGATGTTTTTGTTACTGTTGTTGTTGTTGTTATTATTGTTGATGTTTTTGTTACTGCTGTTGTTGTTGTTGTTGTTGTTATTGTTGTTGTTGATGTTTTTGTTACTGTTGTTGTTGTCTTTCCCCTCAATCCTTTGAAAGTCCTGTGCACACTTAATATTGTTATAGAATTACTACCCTTCTCTTTTCTCTCCTATCTGCCAAAAATATTTTCTTACTCAACATTACATTTTTTTTTTATTCAACATCTCCCTCTACTGTGTAATTAAAAAAAAAATGTTATCTCCCAGTGAAAGATGCACATCTTGCCTTATACATGCCTTCTTCACAACAATATATGTTTACAGTTGCAAAAACTAGAAACTGTGTCTGTTTTATATCCCTAGCTCTCAAGATAGGTCCTTTCACCCAACATCCCCAACCTATACAGAATAGAAAAAAAAAATATATATATATATATGTATATATAAAAGTAGTGATAATTTATGACAATAGAATAGAAAAAAAAGCTGTAAATGTATACATAGATATATATAAAAAAAATTATCAAATATCCCCCAAGAAATTCTTTGTTTGAATCACTCCATATGTGAATTTCTTGTAGAGTTACTATCCAAATGGAAAGGTTATTTTATATATTCTATGGAAAACACTCATGTAGATATAAATCTCACTTTATATTTTATATAATGTGATATTTGATTTATTTATATATATATATGTATATGTATATATATATGTATATGTATATATATATGTATATGTATATATATATGTATATGTATATATGTATGTATATATGTATGGATAAGATGCTGTTAGTAAAAAAAATGAGTAAGAACATTATTCAACAGAATACTCAGTTTTTAAAAATGTAAAGTGGAGATATTTATTACACGTAAGACTGATGGTCAAGTTAGCGTGTAATATACTGTATATATATATATATATATATATATATATATATATATATATATATATATATATATATATATATATATATATATATATATATATATATATATATATATATATGGTCCATCTGGTTCCTTACCACATCTCCTTCATTATATATATATATATCAAGACAACCACTCTTGCCTCAAGTGGGAAAACTCCCGTCCAAACCCATGCAAGCGTGGAAGTTGGACGTTAAACGACGACGACGACGACGATGATTGTGTGTGTGAGGGAGCATGTATCTATGTGAAAGGTAAATGGAAAACAACAAACCAATCAGTACAATACAATAAAGATATACATATATTAGTTTAATACTTAATATAGTAGAAAAATAGTCTTAACGTTTCGGACGTTAGTCCTTTATCAGAAGACAGAGAAATAAAAGAAAAATAGAAAGATAGAAGAGAGTAAGAAGAGGAAGAAATGGAGAAAAGACACGTGTGTGTTCAGTTTGCAAGAAATTGAATCTGTGCAGAAGAGGGACAATAACAATTCTATGGATGAGCATATTAAGGAAATTACTTGTTGGAATATAGGAAAACCACAGGTAGGCAGTATAAAAGTGAAATACAGTGCAACCATAGTGTAAAAATACAAAATAAGGTGAGGCAATCAGGGTCTATATTCATCAAAGAGCAATATGATAATAGCTAAAGAAGGAATAGGTTCATCAATGACTACGCTGAAGGGGCTACAGTACTGAAGTATGAAGTAGAAAATGCCTTGAACAATGTACACAGAGGCCGAACAGTTGGCCCAAATACAATATAGGGTTGTATGAAGCTTTGGAATTATTCCATATTGAAGTAATAGCTAGGCTCTTGAATAAAGTCTGTAACAGTAACAGACCGCCTGAAAACTGTTCAAGATAATATTTTATTGCAATACTGGTGTAGATGTAGACTTCATAAGCTATAGAGAAGGTAACCTGTCTAGGGAAGAAGTTACTCTGAATAAAAAGTGATACAGGGTAGAGAGGACTCTTCTGTTCGGTAAGACAACTTCTCTAGTGATGATGGTATGAATAATTGTTTCTATGTTAGGCACAAGGCCAGCAATTACCCAGTACATTACTGGTACTTTATTTTATCGGCCCCATAAGGATGAAAGGCAAAATTAACATCGCTGGGATTTGAACTCAGAATGGCAAGGGCCGTAACTCGATGCATCAAAGCATGGCGTCCGACCCTCTACCAATACTGCCAATCCACCGCTATGAATAATAATACAGCTAGTCCATGCTGTAAAGTGGTTGGTCATAGGAAGGGCATCCAGCTAACATATAAACAAAATACTACTACAAATCATCATGGGAAGGATCAGAAACAAGATAAGATCTGAAATGGGAGTAGAACAGTCCAGGAATTGAACCCATGACATTATGGTGGTAAGTCCAACACCTTTACCACAAGGCCACGTACCTCCACTTTGCTTTGCTCCCATGAATTCCTACAAATTATGGTTCTGAAAGAATCTTTATTAAATAAATAAATACAAAAAAATATATATATATTGATCTATTGCAACCTCAAAATCCTCCGATCATTTCAATTCTACAATATCCTACTATATAGAAGAAGCATTACATCCTACAGCAATAATAACTGACTACACGGCATGCTATTACAGAGGCAGTACGGATTAGTTGGCACACTAGACACCTCAAATGATAAACTTCTAACTAATAGCTAGGTATGGCTTGCACGTAATCTATGTGTGAGTAGGTGTCTTGTTTTATAGCTATACACTTAGGTATACTTATCTGGTTTACACATGTATACGATATGTCTAGATCATATTTTTTTTTTATTATTAAAAGAAAGAAGAAATTATTATATGCATGAGTGGACAAACTTGTGCATGTATATATATGTACATGTGTATTTATATGTATGGTTATGTTTTTGTGTTGTGTGGGTATGTTTGTATGTTGTGTGTCAGCATGTGATGTATATGTATGTTTGTGTATATGAATGAAGAATGCACACATATTGGCATATGTGAATGTGCCTGCCTGCTTGTTTATGTATGAATGTATATATATATATATATATATCAGATAGGGTGTGGTAAAAACAAGGTAGACCATAACCCACCAGAGTACTCGATACCTGGGGTAATAGAGTGGGTAATATGAAAAATTTCAGGGCCCCAACAGCTGAGCTCTGGTCGTTTCGACAGCTAGATCTGAACTAAAGCACTATATATATATCATCATCATCATCATTTTACGTCCGCTCTTCCCTGCTTGCAAGGGTGAGACGGGTCCTATTCAGCACAGCATCTCTCCACTTGTCACGGTCCTTCGTCATCTCCACCGTAAGCTTCAGTGATCTGAGGTCTGTTCTCACCACCTCCGCCCATGTTTTTCGTGGTCTACCTCTACCACGTCTTCCTTCAACTGGCATTTCCTGGCACTTCTTTACCCATCGGTCATCCTCCATGCGCATCACATGTCCATACCACCTCAGTCTCCTCTCCCGTACACTACATTCTATCCCTCTCAGACACAGTTTCTCTCTCAACACATCCATGCTGGGTTGTTCACGCACATTGACACTGCACATCCAACGGAGCATGCTTGCCTCATTTCTCTCCAGCCATTGCATATCCTCTGCAGTTGCTGCCCATGTCTAACTACCTTGCAGCATCGCGCTCCTCACACAGGCATCATATAACCAGCCTTTCGTACTCAGAGAGAAACCCTTCTTCGTCAGCAGAGGAAGCAGCTCCCTAAACTTCTTCCAACCCGTCCTTATTCTAGATACTATAGCCTTGGAATATATATATATATATTTCTGTGCATGTATATGTATATATACCTGACTGAATACACATATTTTGTTTTCTCAATTTTTTCTGTTCTTTCTTCTTCTCAATATCTTTCTATTTCATCTTTTATTTCTTATTCTATCTTTTGATGAAGGACTAATGTCTGAAATGTTAAGTCTCTTTTCTTTTCCTATTATTTCAAACATTAAACTAATATATTTCTTCATTGTACTGTGTCGTTCACTTTCTTATTTCCGTTTACTTTTTACACACACACACACACACACACACACACACACACACAGTCACATATATATGTATTTGTGTGTATGTATGTACTTGTTTACTGAGTGTAATTTGTCCATGTGTGTCTGTATGTGTGTATGAATATATACTCTATTTGCATATCCATATGTGGGTTAACTTGTGTGTGTGTGTGCTTGTATATAGATGTATATGACTGTAAAACCCCATCACACTTGTCATACTGCCATGTCACCATATGTGTCATCCTTCTTTCATCCTTCACAGCATATGAGACCCCAGTATGTGACAGCTCTCAAACCCATGCAAGCATAGAAAATAGATGTTAAACAGTAATGATGATGATATATGTACATGTATATATACATATAAATATACATATATGTATATGTGTGTTATATACATACATATATGACACTAACAACAAACAGCTACGTAGATTCTTTTCTAATTTTCCTTTGGAACCCCTGACGGTGGATGTGAAATCTGAAATATAGGGCCGAATAAATCTATTCCAAGTTAACTTCCTCTCTGGTTTTCATTTAATTTTACATTTCTCTTCCTCCTTACCCACCTTTCTTCCAATTGCCACCTAATTTTGTTATATCGTCATCATCATTTAATGTCCATTTATCCATGCTGGCATTGGTTGGATGGGTGTTCACAGACCAAGTTAATATTTAATCAGAACTATTGGCCTCCTAAATGGGCTGGGGGCCCACATTTCACATACATAAGTTCTGGTTTTAGCATGGGCTTTACATCTAGATGCCCTTCCTATCACCAAACAACCACTTTGCAGATCTGTAATGTGTGCAGTTTACCATGACACTGGTAATAGGGAGGTTATGAAACCCTTGACTCAACTGAAGGGTCTATCCAGCCCTTTCTTTGGCGTTGTATCTATGGATGGATGCCCATCCTATGTATTTGTTTCTTTATTTATTCATGTATCTGTTCTTGTATTGTGTAAGATGTTTAACAAAAACCTTACATCTGCTCTCTTTGCTGGATGGAGTAGAGAATCTTAACTGAACATGGAAGCCAATAATTCCTGAGTGTGTGGAAGTAGATAATAGCAAGTTAGATATGAGTCTTCATGTGTACATGTTGGCATAAATACATGTGTGTGTCTTCATGCGTGTATGCAGGCATGAATGCATGTGTGTGTGTGTGTTCATGTGTACATGCAGGGATGAATGGATGTGTATATGTATGTGTAACAGTTGTATTAGAAGACCACAAATCATCTGCGAGTGATTGATCAAAAGAAATAATGTTTTCCTTTTTGTTTTGTTGATTTTTTTTCATTTTTATCTATATTATTTTCATAGTTTTATTGTTATATATATATATATATATATATATATATTAGTTATTTTCATAGTTTTATTGTTTTATATATATATATATACACACACACACACACACATATACATATCTACAATATATAATTCGTGTTTCATTTCGCTGTATATTTGAAGTTGGGCTTTACAGAAATTGCAGTACACTAAATTAGATTAAAATCCATTTTTTTTTCTTTCGCATTCAGTCAAACAGCATAAGATGACGGATGTAACGTGCATGAATGTGTTTGTGTGTGTGTCTGTGTGTGTGTGTGTGTGTGTGTGTGTGTGAATGAGTGGGTGAGGGGCTAGCATGTACAGTATTTGATGAAAACTCTTCAGAGTAACTTTTTTTTTCTTAATCTTTTTTCCTTTTGGTAAACATTTTATTTTCAAATATAAAATTGTGCCGTTTCTGTTTTCAAATGAAAATACATCAAATATATTGATAGACGTCAAATTGTACTTGATACTTGTAGCTACCAATGGATAGTTGCTGCTTGGTGCAGCCTCTCTAACTACATTCAATCTATCTATCGTTCTACCTCCTCTCTCTCTCTCTCTGTATATATATATATATATATATACATGCAGTGTATATATCTGTATCTACACATACATATATCATATATATATTTATTTACACACATTCATATATATATATATATCATATCTATTTACATGCATACACAATATATATGTATACACACACACACACAGACATATATGTACATATATATATATATATATGTAATGTATACACACAAAAATGAAGAATGAGGAAGTATTCTGGAATCTCATTTCATTTTATTAATTACACCATTGCTGTTATACGTATTTCAATGGTATCAATTATGTAATTGATACATCTTCACCAGATAGCCATGACATAATTGGTCATACTGTGATATGTTCCAGGCAAATGTTTTTATGCTGTCACCCCCCTGCCTGACAAGCTTATTAATCTTGGTTAAAAGACTATTTAGCAACATTTGGGGCATGTTCACTTCCATCATTGGTTGAATGTAGTTCACCTGTGTTTGTTTCTCATCACATTGACCTCCCTTTAATGATTAGCAGATTATTGGACCTTTTAATGAAATTTCAAGTTTATTAGTAAAAATCTGTCTGATGGTGTGTTGTGTTTTATTGGTGCTAGGTCAAAAATACATACTCAGAACATATCAAATTATGAACAATTACGTAATGGCTATCTGACGAGATCATATCAATTACATAATTGATGCCATTGAAATCTAGCATGGGTTAGACAGGTTCTCATTAGAGGCATGTTGGGTCAGGGGACTGTGTCTTGTTCAGATAGAACTAATTCTGGTTAGGTTTCTATTGCTGGACACCCTTCCTAATGCCAACCACATTTACAGTGTGGGGGTGGTGTGGAGAGATGTGAATGGGTGGGAATATAGAGGTGCCTGCTAGATGTATGTTTGAGTCCGTGCACATGGGAAGGCCTGTCTTCTGTATTACTGCATAATGTCAAAGATCTCAATCTTGTGTCATTTGAGAGGTGCAATTGTGCAAGGTCAACTTTTATCACCTTGTCCCGGGTTTTCCTACTACATAGCTTCCATCAGTTTTGATTGCCCTGCACCTTTTTATACAGCTGCCATCCTTCATATGCATCATATGAGCATACTGCATCTGATCCCTCTTATGCCTAATTTCTCTCTCTGTTTATTTATGCTTTGCTGTTCATGTATATTACTATTAAACATCCATCGGAGCATGCATGCTTCATTTCTTTCCAATCTTTGCAGGTCCTCTATTCTATATTTTCTATTATTCTACCAGATTAAAAATAATTATTAATAATATTAACATAAATAATGATGAGCTCATGTTTGGATACATTATAAAATGTAAACCCCAGTCCACAGTGAGGTTTGAACTTAAAAGGTATCAGAATACAATACATAAGAATATACATACAACATATCCTTCTGAGAAGAAAAGAAAGAACATCAATAACAAAATGGAATGGTAATCAAATGTTATAGGATACAAAATGTTGCTTCAATATCCTATAACTATCAACACACTCTATCATCAATCTCCACCTTCTACTAACTCCATGTAGAATGTTACTGTATTTTTAATTCCCAGTTGGGACATTTTGATTCACTTACACTATCATTGACTTTCCAGAAGCCATGTATATAGACAACTTAGCTTTTATACTCTTCCTAAAATCTCATGCTTTATGCCTTCGTTAGAAACATCAATTGGTACCTCACCACCATCACCACTACTATATATCGGCAGTCGATCAACAAGATTCCACACCTCATTCTCTTATTGAGTGGGGTGGAGCTCGTCAAATTGGACCAAGGAAACAATGTTTCCATTGGTCTTTCCAATTGCTGATACTATCTACTGGTTACAAATCCAGGCAAAAGGAGCAACGTAAAATAAAGTATCTTGCTCAAGGACTTGACACACCGCCAGATCTGGGAATCAAACTCACAACCTCATGATTGCAAATCCAATTCTCTAACCACTGAGTTCAAATCCCATTTCCTCTCACTGGAAGAATAGTAACATGATGGCACTGGAATTTCTATCATTCAAATACCTACGAAACCTCCAATGAGATACGGCAGCTGAAACTAGTTAAACGGCAGCTGAAACTAGTTAAACCTCAGCTGAAACTAGTTAAACCTCAGCTGAAACTAGTTAAACCTCAGCTGAAACTAGCTAAACCTCAGCTGAAACTAGCTAAACCTCAGCTGAAACTAGTTAAACCTCAGCTGAAACTAGCTAAACCTCAGCTGAAACTAGCTAAACCTCAGACGAAACTAGTTAAACCTCACCTGAAACTAGCTAAACCTCAGCTGAAACTAGCTAAACCTCAGCTGAAACTAGCTAAACCTCAGCTGAAACTAGCTAAACCTCAGCTGAAACTAGCTAAACCTCAGACGAAACTAGTTAAACTTCAGCTGAAACTAGCTAAACCTCAGCTGAAACTAGCTAAACCTCAGCTGAAACTAGCTAAACCTCAGCTGAAACTAGCTAAACATCAAACGATGCTAGCCAAATATATATATATATATATTTGTATATTATTCTATGTACTATACATGCACCTTTGATGAGTTGTAGTGCACCTGAGCACTGTACACAATAATTTCATTATTATATATATATATATATATATATATATATATAAAACTAACCAAACCTCAGATGAAGCTAGACAAACCTGTATATTTAGGTACTTTTGTATCTATATTACTATAACTCTCTGGCATTATTTCCAGTCTTTGTTTGTTGTTTTCCTCATGTCATTCTTGAAGAAGGGTAACATACCTTTGACAGTCAAGTATTCTACCATGGAGGTGATCCATCTCATTTCTTAATGCTAACAAGCTTAGCAGCCTGTGGTTTGTAGAAATATTTATCATTTAATATAGATAGAAAAATATATTTGAAAAATGTCCTTCCACTATTTGTATGATATTGGATACATTGCTATTCTATAGTGGTGCCATAAATCTTTTAAGTAAATAATTGTAAATATTTGATAAGATGATGGTGTATCAGACAAAGATTCCACTGTATACCACCATCATCATCGTATCCATGAAGATAACATTTCTAGCCTCAGTCAAACTAGTATAGTTAATACAAAATATTGTGAAATATATAATAAATGACTAAGTTTTAAAAAGCTGGTACAGTGTGGTAGAAAGGTCAAAGGATGACAAAGTAATGTTTTATGCAGTATATTTCAACATGATATATCACGGCTATCATCCCCTTTTCAAATGTGAAACGAAAACATACTGTGCATATATACCATTAATTTGTAGTAGGACTATAATGGCCTCATTGAAAGCTGTTGAAATATTTTACCCAATATATTTTCATTTTACATTTGAAATATTATGTTGAAATATACTGGGTAAAACATTACTTTGTTTTATTTCTCATCCTTTGTCCTTTATATATTTCTACCACATTGTATTGGCCTTTTAAAACTTATCAGTCATTTATTACATATTTCACAATACTTTGTATTAACTATACTAGATTGACTATATATGTATACTCACACACACTTACATATATATATACATAATTATGAAAAAATTCAGGACTCCGACCACTGAGCTCTGGCTGTTTCGACAGCTAAGCTGGAGCTCAGATGTTGGGGTCCTGAATTTGTTCATATTAGTCACTCTACTACCCCAAGTATCAAGTACTCTGGTGGGTTATGGTCTAGCTGGTTTTTACCACACCCTATCTGATATATATATATATATATATATATATAATCATCATCATCATCATCATCATTTTACATCTGCTTTTCCCTGCTTGCAAGCATGGGATGGGTCCTATTCAGCACAGCATCTCTCCATTCGGCACCACGGTCCTTCGTCATCTCTGAGAGCTTCAGCGATCTGAGGTCAGCTCTCACCACCTCTGCCCATGATTTTCGTAGTCTTCCTCCTTCTCCCTCTCTCTCTCTCTCTCTCTCTGTATAAATATATATATATATATATATAAAATGAAATTATTGTGTACAGTGCTCAGGTGCACTACAACTTGTCAAAGGTGCATGTATAGTACATAGAATAATATACAAATGTCAGGGAAGTGAATAGTGTATGAGTCATGATATACATGTGTGCGTGTGTATGGAGGGGGAATATTAGGTGTAGTGTTGGCGAATCTCAGGAAGCATATATATATATGTAAATATCTCTCTATATATATATATTTAAAACTCATGTATAAATGAATGATTACCAGACATTGATTATCCACTACAAATTTATCAGTTGGCAACATTTAAAATAATATTAAAACTAATTGTAATGGATTTTAAATTGCAGGCGTTGCCAGCTGCATTCTCTGGAAGTCTTAATCGGAGGCATCATTGACAACATATCGGACATCCGTCTACATCCATTTAATTACATCAAAAACAGACATCGCAAATGGTGAGTTCAATATTACATTTTTTAAAGAAAATATATTTTTCTATCTTTTTATTCATTACTTGTTCTTCAGCTTGACTTTTATTTAATGGCATTAAAATTTACATACACACACTCATATACAAATATACATACACATATGTATATACACACAGGCACATATCATCATCATCATCATCGTTTAATGTCTATCTTCCACGCTAGCATGGGTTTAGACGGGAATTGTCCCACTTGAGGCAATATTGGTCGTCTCACTCATATAGGACTGCCTGGCAGGTTTTCTATGGCTGGATGCCCTTCCTAACACCAACCACGTTTACAGTGTGGACTGGGAGGTGTTTACCGTGTTACCTACACGGCCACATTACAGCGTGGAGTGTGTGGTTTTTTTTGTCATGACACCTACACGACCTCATTTATTTAGGACTGGATGTTGTGGTACCAACATAACTTTACAGAGAAAGGGGTGGGGATATGTGTGTGTGTTTTTGTTTGATAAATGTGCATATATATATATATATATATATATATATATATGTGTGTGTGTGTGTGTATATATTTGTTTCTACTTTTGGCGTAAGACCAGCAATTACCCAGTGTATTACTGGTACTTTATTTTATCGACCCTGTAAGGATGAAAGGCAAAGTTAACCTTGGCGGGATTTGACTTTTATCCTTACGGAGTCGATAAAACGAAGTACCAGTAATGCACTGGGGTAATTGCTGGCCTTGTGCCAAAAGTAGAAACAAATATATACATATATATTAAGTGAACTTTAGACAATTTTTGGTTTGATTTTTTTTTTTTAAATTCTATTGGATGGTTTAACTTATAGGTAGATCTGGTCATTCTGATTAGCATAAGATGCACAAAGATAAAGCACTCAACATCGTGTAAATTGTCCATCGTAGATGTGGTATCCTGTGGGTAGTGCAGGAACGGGGTTAATGTATAATATATATATTAATGACACAGACACACACATATACATATATGTACACACACATATATATATATGTACACACACATATATAAAAGTATAATTATTCATATTCTTTCAAAATGACCAGATTGTTTGAGGGGAGAGGATGAGGACAGAGAAGGATGGGGCTGATGAGGATGAGGACAGAGAAGGATGGGGCTGATGAGGACGAGGAAGGTAGGAATGAATCAAATGGTAAAAGAAGGGGAGACAATAGGGTGGGGTGAGAGTGATGGGGAAGTGGTTTAGTGAGGGGATGAAAGGATTTTTAAAATGGCGAAGATAAAGGGGGAAAGTATGTAGTAAAAATCAGAGAGGGAGCTGTGAGGTGGGGTTTGTGGTGGAGGTATCATCATCATCATCATTCGTCGACTACTGTCGAGATGATGGATCTCACTCTCATGCCCAGAATTCCCTGTCCCCCATCACTGCCCCCAGGTCCTGTCTACTGATTCCCGTATCCCTAGAGATAACGTCAGGGAATGACAGCTTCCTACTCCTAGTCAGGCTGGAGTCAGGGTTCCAGAGCAAGAGAGCGGATATGGTTTCATTGCTGGCACGGTGACAGTGGCCAGCAAATTGAGCTCTCTGGGATTTTAGAAGGGCAGAGGCTCGAGGGAGTTTGCCATAGATTTTAGACAAGGTGGGATGTCGTTTCCAGGATAGGTTTTGCACTCTCATTAAGAGGCGGGTATATTTGCCATCCAATCTCCTCTCAAGTTGTGATATTAGTATCCAAGTTTCGGATCCATAAAGTAATATGGGCTTAATGGTTGCTTGGAATATTTCCAGCTTTAGCTTGTTGGTAAGTTGAGATGTCCATATGGCGTGCATGTCATTGCACGCTGACCATGCCATACCCTTCCTGGTTAGAAAATCTTTTGGCACAAGGCCAGCAATTACCCAGTACATTACTGGTACTTTATTTTATCGACCCCGTAAGGATGAAAGGCAAATTTAACCTCGGAGGGATTTGAACTCGGAATGGCAAGGGCCGTAACTCAACGCATCAAAGCATGGTGTCCGACGCTCTACCGACACTGCCAATCCACCACCCTAACATGGTGTCCGATGCTCTACCGACACTGCCAATCCACCACCCTAACATGGTGTCCGACGCTCTACCGACACTGCCAATTCACCACCCTAACATGGTGTCCGATGCTCTACCGACACTGCCAATCCACCACCCTAACATGGTGTCCGATGCTCTACCGACACTGCCAATTCACCACCCTAACATGGTGTCCGACGCTCTACCGACACTGCCAATCCACCACCCTAACATGGTGTCCGATGCTCTACCGACACTGCCAATCCACCACCCTAACATGGTGTCCGATGCTCTACCGACACTGCCAATTCACCACCCTAACATGGTGTCCGACGCTCTACCGACACTGCCAATCCACCACCCTAACATGGTGTCCGACGCTCTACCGACACTGCCAATCCACCGTAATTAATGTTCAATGTTTGAAGTTCAGCTTGGCTAAAACAGGAAATTGAGAATATGTACAAAGATCAAATAAGTGGTTGTAAAAGCAGGTGTCACTGGTTTAAATAATACAGGGGTGGCTGTGTGGGGTGGGGTAGTAATAGGTGTCGTTTAGGTTGGTGTTTGGGAACAATCAGTTTACTGTGAAATGGTTTGATTGAGGACAAGGTGGTTATCTGCGAAGAATGAGTAAAAATGATTGCAATCAAACATAAATGAAGATAAAGACAGATTCATTAAGATAAAAACAAAAAGATTTATAAGATGGGGGTTTTAATATTCATATTTCTGTGTTTTATATAATGGAGATATTATATAGCTTTAAAGAGATGTTTTCTTGAAAACATGACTATCTACTAGCTTTTTCATGTTCTTTTTTTCATATTTTTATGAGTTTGGGTAATGAATTTTCAAAATCCATTATCAATGTTTCTAGTCTTTCACAGTCTCATCTTCAGGCATGTTAAATGTTGTTATTGTATGTATACAATAGTAGACAAATGTGATTTGTGTAGACTTTATTTCCAGAAATGTTTGTAGTCTGTGTCATCATTCACATGGTTATTTTGTTAGATACATTTCTATGCCAGTATTTTAACATTGTGCTACATTGAGTAATGCTTCCATCATTAGTGATCTATGGATGTGTTTAACAATACTTTCCTATCTTAATTTGTTTCATATTGTGTACTGTAGTGTATTGTATTGCAATTATTTTGTGTTATAAGTGAATGGTGAACCTGTGAGAAAGTTTTGTATTTGTATGACCAATCAAACTCAAACACACATTATATATATCATCATCATCATCATCATTTAACGTCCATTTTCCATGCTAGCATGGTATATATATATATAGTGATTAACATGTGTGTGTACCGTAATGGATTTGTATTTCTAATAATACACACTTGATTATATCATTGAGTAAGAGATGATGGCCAAAGCTGTACCAATCTTCTTTGAGTAGCTTTGTAAACCTATATCTCTATAATCTCCCAGGTTATGGACCTACATTTGAATTGTAAAAGAATCATTTAAATTTTTTTTACTAGTTCGATTTATTTATTATTTGCAACTCTGTCTTTGTTCTCTACATAAGCACCCTGGTTGAGTGCTTTGGCTTATATTCAGTTTTTCAATTTCCTGCCAATGTGTTCCCTAAGAATGGTCGAGTTAGGCTTACCTCCTCTTTGAAGCACAATCATGGGACAAGTCTGGGACTACTAATGGACGTGTACTAGAAGGTTAAACAAGCTTTTCCATTTGTAGGAGGCCACTACCCCTGATGAAGCATTCCATAGCCAAATTACATAGCATCTGCGGATATTACCTAACTGCTGTGAATAGTGGTTCCAGTTGGACCTATTGTTGACAGACCGGAGTGCAGAAACCAATGCATTGGTCTGGGTATATTTGATAGGCAAATATCATTACGCACACAGTTTTTTTTATCCTATTGATTAACGTGTGTGCTCTCTAAGTAATGGGTTTGTATTTCGAATAATACAAACCTGATTATATCATTGTGTGAATAAGAGATGGCCAAATCTGTACCAATTCTCTTTGACTAGCTTCGTAAACCTATATATATATATATATATATATCTCTAATATATATTTGTGAAATGGGTGGTGGTTGAAATTCAGATGTGCGCGGTTAAATGGTAGTAGACGTGGTCGGACTGACATGAAAATTTACACACCAATGTAAAACGTGTCAAGGAAGCAAATAGACGAGTTTTCAAATCTCTAACTTGAAAAATGTGGTCCCTGGGGCCCCAAAACTATCCCGTTCGGTGAGTTATTTCCCCCTGTTCTAATACTTTTGTCTTATTTACAATTTCATCAACATTCTTTCGCTGTTAACATACAGTACCAATAATTTGAAAAATATTATTGAAAGTTTATTATAAAGAAGCAGTTTCAGGAAAAAGTGTAAACTATCATACAAACCTTCATAATATGCATTTTTAAACTTGCATATCATCGACATTGCTATTTCGCTGTTAATAAACTATCATCCTTCTACATTTAACGATCATACAGTACCGTTTTATGAAATCGATTCTGCAGTACGGTCACTGTTTTCCATCAAAAGAAATAAAACCCTTGGCGATACTTGGTTTTAGTGTCCTAAATTATCATCATCGACATTCAATTATTAGCTCCACCCACTACACGATACGTCACGAAGGTAAATGTTTCGAAAAAATTTTAAACTGTATATTGCAACAATATATTGTTTAAAGAAATTTTTTTTCTGTTGTTAAAAACTGTAAATCTGTTTTTAAAAAAATGTATTTCGCAGCAATTTTTTTTCTGTTAAAAACTGTAAATAAATATTCATGTAAAAATGAAGCATAGTGTTTCGGTTAAAAACTTAAAAACTGTAAATAAATATTCATGTAAAAATGAAGCATAGTGTTTCGGTTAAAAACTTAAAAACTGTAAATAAATATTCATGTAAAAATGAAGCATAGTTTTTCTGCGAAAAACTGTAAATAAATATTTATTTTGTTCAAAAAATAAATCAAAAATCTAATTTTCTCTTAATATTTTAATAAATATTTATTCTAAAAATTCAACTTTTTTCCGTGTAAAAATGAACATGTAAGAAAATGAACATGTAAAAATCAAGCAGCAGTAGCAGCTGATGACGTGTCGTGACGTATCGTGTAGTGGGTGGAGCTAATAATTGAATGTCGATGATGATAATTTAGGACACTAAAACCAAGTATCGCCAACCCCTTAAATTGCGAAGAAGGGACGCGTGTTTTTATTTTAATTCTAATACATGTTAACCACCACTAACAGTAAATAGTATTTTTCAAATTGCATATCATCGACATTGCTATTTCGCTGTTAATAAACAACGCTTTTCACGTCGCTCCACTTCTCATTGTACGCCATCCAGCCCCAAGTGCATATTTCTATTTTTTTTCCTGAAACTGCTTCTTTATAATAAACTTTCAATAATATTTTTCAAATTATTAACTTAATAAAAAGTGGCCCCGGGTGCAACCAGGCTCAGCTGCTAGTATATATATATACTGAAGACGGATGTGTTTTCTGTACAATTGTTCATATAACATTCAAACATTAATTAAATGAGCACTGAAAGGAAACCATGGCAATGACTTCGAAGTTTCACAGAGACGCGGCCATGTTTATGAGGCAAAGATATACCTGCAAATTATTACCATACCTGCTGTGCCTTCACAACCATGCACACACACACACGCACGCACAACAAGCGACTAAAAGATTGCTGTTAGGAAGGACATTGCCTCAACATGAAAAAAACGATGTTATATATAATTTTTTTTCACATACTGAACTTCTTAACTTCAATGCGATGGGCCAAGCAGAGTTGTCTACCTTTCTCTTTTAAACTAGTTATGTATAAACAATCAATATTACTGTACTCCTATCTTAGCTGCATATGTGTTTGACTCTCTCTGTCTCTCTCTATGTATATTTCTCCATTATTCCCTGCCTTTCTTTCATATGCTTATTTTATTGTTTTACCTGCGTTCTAATATGTCTCTTTCCTCCTCCCGCTTTTCTCTATCTCTCCCTCTTGCTATCTACATCCCTCCCACCCCCCGCACACACACACATATATATATGTATGTGTGTATATATATATGTATATTTGTTTTGCGAGGTTTTTTATATGAAATATACACGTGTGTGTGTGTGTGTCTGTGTCTGAGTCTTTGTGTGTCTCTCTTTATGTTTACTCTGGTCTAAAAATCGGTGTTGTTCATTTGTGCCCCATGGTTTGTTGTTTCAACAATTAGAGAAAGAAAATATAAATAGCTGACTGAAATAAGTCCTGGCTTCGATATATGATCAATTAAAACTCTTCAAGGAAGTGTCCCAGCTTGAACGCCATCCAATGATTGATACCAGTAAAAGAATATAGGGACAAAACGACTGCATTATTCCCCTCCCTAGAAAGATACGAGATATGTGGGTGTGCTCATTACAACGTCTAATTTTCTAATGCAGGGGAGAATACTCTTGTATAAATAATATACTTTCCTGCAGACATAAGCATCCACACATGCAGACATATACGTATATTTACGTAAATACACTAACACACGCACACACATACATGTATACATATTTACAAATGTACGTTTAGATTAAAATATATACCCACACACATTTACGCAAACGTCAAAAAATGTATACACACATTCGTTTATAGTCATACATTGAAATTTAAAATGTGTATTCACACTGACACATTAAAAGACAGCATAAAGTTACGTCCCTTTAATATCTGAGTTCAAATCCCTCCGAGGTTATCTTTGTCTTTCATCTTTAGAGGGTTGGTAAAAAAATGTACCAGTAATGCACTGTTGTCAATTTAATATACTTTCTCCCCTTCCCTTCAAATTGCTGGGCTTGTGACCAAAGCGGAAGCAGTTATTCTTACATTCAGAGTAGTTCAGATGACTGGTATTCCCCTAAAGTCATTGGTTGAACCCACCCACACCCACACCAGTGGAGACTTCTGCTGTCCTTGGCCTTAGGACCACCTTCCTACTTACCACCATTACCACAGAGTTGGCTACCCACACCAGTGGAGACTTCTGCTGTCCTTGGCCTTAGGACCACCTTCCTACTTACCACCATTTCCACAGAGTTGGCTACCCACACCAGTGGAGACTTCTGCTGTCCTTGGCCTTAGGACCACCTTCCTACTTACCACCATTACCACAGAGTTGGCTACCCACACCAGTGGAGACTTCTGCTGTCCTTGGCCTTAGGACCACCTTCCTACTTACCACCATCGGCACGGAGTTGGCTACCCGCAGATATTGGCTACCCACAGAGTTGGCTACCCACAGATGTTGGCTACCCACAGAGTTGGCTACCCACAGATGTTGGCTACCCACAGACGTTGGCCACCCACAGACGTTGGCTACCCACAGACGTTGGCTACCCACAGAAGTTGGCTACCCACAGAAGTTGGCTACCCACAGAAGTTGGCTACCCACAGAAGTTGGCTACCCACAGATGTTGGCTACCCACAGACGTTGGCTACCCACAGAAGTTGGCTACCCACAGATGTTGGCTACCCACAGACGTTGGCTACCCACAGATGTTGGCTACCCACAGACGTTGGCTACCCACAGATGTTGGCTACCCACAGAGTTGGCTACCCACAGATGTTGGCTACCCACAGACGTTGGCTACCCACAGATGTTGGCTACCCACAGACGTTGGCCACCCACAGATGTTGGCTACCCACAGACGTTGGCTACCCACAGAAGTTGGCTACCCACAGATGTTGGCTACCCACAGACGTTGGCTACCCACAGATGTTGGCTACCCACAGATGTTGGCCACCCAAAGATGTTGGCTACCCACAGAAGTTGGCTACCCACAGATGTTGGCTACCCACAGATGTTGGCTACCCACAGAAGTTGGCTACCCACAGATGTTGGCTAACCACAGATGTTGGCTACCCAAAGATGTTGGCTACCCACAGATGTTGGCCACCCACAGATGTTGGCTACCCACAGATGTTGGCTAACCACAGATGTTGGCTACCCACAGAAGTTGGCTAACCATAGATGTTGGCTACCCACAGATGTTGGCTACCCACAGAAGTTGGCTACCCACAGATGTTGGCCACCCACAGATGTTGGCTAACCACAGATGTTGGCTACCCACAGAAGTTGGCTAACCACAGATGTTGGCTACCCACAGATGTTGGCTACCCACAGAAGTTGGCTACCCACAGATGTTGGCCACCCACAGATGTTGGCTAACCACAGATGTTGGCTACCCACAGAAGTTGGCTAACCACAGATGTTGGCTACCCACAGATGTTGGCTACCCACAGATGTTGGCTACCCACAGAAGTTGGCTACCCACAGAAGTTGGCTAACCACAGATGTTGGCTACCCACAGAAGTTGGCTACCCACAGAAGTTGGCTACCCACAGATGTTGGCCACCCACAGATGTTGGCTAACCACAGATGTTGGCTACCCACAGAAGTTGGCTACCCACAGATGTTGGCCACCCACAGATGTTGGCTACCCACAGAAGTTGGCTACCCACAGATGTTGGCTACCCACAGACGTTGGCTACCCACAGACGTTGGCTACCCACAGATGTTGGCTACCCACAGAAGTTGGCTACCCACAGATGTTGGCTACCCACAGACGTTGGCTACCCACAGAAGTTGGCTACCCACAGAAGTTGGCTACCCACAGATGTTGGCCACCCAAAGATGTTGGCTACCCACAGATGTTGGCCACCCAAAGATGTTGGCTACCCACAGATGTTGGCTACCCGTAGATGTTGGCCACCCACAGATGTTGGCTACCCACAGAAGTTGGCTACCCACAGAAGTTGGCTACCCACAGAAGTTGGCTACCCACAGATGTTGGCCACCCAAAGATGTTGGCTACCCACAGATGTTGGCTACCCACAGATGTTGGCTACCCACAGATGTTGGCTACCCACAGATGTTGGCCACCCAAAGATGTTGGCTACCGACAGAAGTTGGCCACCCACAGAGTTGGCTACCCGTAGATGTTGGCTACCCACAGAAGTTGGCTACCCACAGAAGTTGGCTACCCACAGATGTTGGCTACCCACAGAAGTTGGCTACCCACAGAAGTTGGCTACCCACAGATGTTGGCTACCCACAGAAGTTGGCTAACCACAGAAGTTGGCTACCCAAAGATGTTGGCTACCCACAGATGTTGGCCACCCACAGATGTTGGCCACCCACAGATGTTGGCTACCCACAGATGTTGGCTACCCACAGATGTTGGCTACCCACAGATGTTGGCTACCCACAGATGTTGGCTACCCACAGAAGTTGGCTACCCACAGATGTTGGCCACCCACAGATGTTGGCCACCCACAGATGTTGGCTACCCACAGATGTTGGCTACCCACAGATGTTGGCCACCCAAAGATGTTGGCTACCCACAGAAGTTGGCTACCCACAGAAGTTGGCTACCCACAGATGTTGGCCACCCACAGAAGTTGGCTACCCACAGATGTTGGCCACCCACAGATGTTGGCTACCCACAGATGTTGGCTACCCACAGATGTTGGCTAACCACAGATGTTGGCTACCCACAGATGTTGGCTACCCACAGATGTTGGCTAACCACAGAGTTGGCTACCCACAGAAGTTGGCTACCCACAGATGTTGGCCACCCACAGATGTTGGCCACCCAAAGATGTTGGCTACCCACAGATGTTGGCCACCCAAAGATGTTGGCTACCCACAGATGTTGGCTACCCACAGATGTTGGCTACCCACAGAAGTTGGCTACCCACAGATGTTGGCTAACCACAGATGTTGGCTACCCGTAGATGTTGGCCACCCACAGATGTTGGCCACCCACAGATGTTGGCCACCCACAGATGTTGGCTACCCACAGAAGTTGGCTACCCACAGAAGTTGGCTACCCACAGAAGTTGGCTACCCACAGATGTTGGCCACCCACAGATGTTGGCTACCCACAGATGTTGGCTACCCACAGATGTTGGCCACCCACAGATGTTGGCCACCCAAAGATGTTGGCTACCCACAGATGTTGGCCACCCAAAGATGTTGGCTACCCACAGATGTTGGCTACCCACAGAAGTTGGCTACCCACAGATGTTGGCTAACCACAGATGTTGGCTACCCACAGATGTTGGCCACCCACAGATGTTGGCTACCCACATATGTTGGCTACCCACAGATGTTGGCCACCCAAAGATGTTGGCTACCCACAGATGTTGGCCACCCAAAGATGTTGGCTACCCACAGATGTTGGCTACCCACAGAAGTTGGCTACCCACAGATGTTGGCTACCCACAGATGTTGGCTACCCACAGATGTTGGCCACCCACAGAAGTTGGCTACCCACAGAAGTTGGCTACCCACAGATGTTGGCCACCCACAGATGTTGGCTACCCACAGATGTTGGCTACCCACAGATGTTGGCTACCCACAGATGTTGGCCACCCAAAGATGTTGGCTACCCACAGATGTTGGCCACCCACAGATGTTGGCTACCCACAGAAGTTGGCTACCCACAGATGTTGGCTACCCACAGATGTTGGCTACCCAAAGATGTTGGCTACCCACAGATGTTGGCTACCCACAGATGTTGGCTACCAACAGATGTTGGCTACCAACAGATGTTGGCTACCCACAGATGTTGGCTACCCACAGATGTTGGCTACCCACAGATGTTGGCTACCCACAGAAGTTGGCTACCCACAGAAGTTGGCCACCCACAGATGTTGGCTACCCACAGATGTTGGCTACCCACAGATGTTGGCTACCCACAGAAGTTGGCTACCCACAGATGTTGGCTACCCACAGATGTTGGCTACCCAAAGATGTTGGCTACCCACAGATGTTGGCTACCCACAGATGTTGGCTACCAACAGATGTTGGCTACCCACAGACGTTGGCTACCCACAGATGTTGGCTACCCACAGACGTTGGCTACCCACAGATGTTGGCTACCAACAGATGTTGGCTACCCACAGAAGTTGGCTACCCACAGATGTTGGCTACCCACAGATGTTGGCTACCCACAGAAGTTGGCCACCCACAGAAGTTGGCCACCCACAGATGTTGGCCACCCACAGAAGTTGGCTACCCACAGAAGTTGGCTACCCACAGAAGTTGGCTACCCGTAGATGTTGGCTACCCACAGAAGTTGGCTACCCGTAGATGTTGGCTACCCACAGATGTTGGCTACCCGTAGATGTTGGCCTCACAATGGCTCCAACGCATCTTCCTCACAATCCTCTGGGGAAACACCTTCTCTAGTCTTTCCCCATGCCGCGGGTCGACCAGCATGTGGGCCCCTATTTGTTTATAATAGTGAGAGATGGTTAGAGTAAATGAGATGCTAACATATTTTTGTTTTAGAGGTGAATATTGCACCAGTTTCACTTTAGAGGTGAATATTGCACCAGTTTCACTTTTGACGTGAAATTCGTATTTTCTATTATTTTTTTATGTTTTGAATGAATATGGTCAGATAATGATAAAAAAAATCATTATGTAATGGAGTTATAAAACAAAAATTATACTCTAAATGACACTTAAAACATTTTAAATATCAAAATATTAAAACTTCCTCTATATATTCTCCACTCATGAGAATTTCAAAACCATACCCTCTAAACATAATGTGTTGTTTAGCTGCCTTGGTTTATAAATGGGTTTTGGATTGTTGCCTATTTCTCAGACATAATATAGAGGGTCAGCTTATATTTAGATCATCTTATATTTGAGGATGTATGGTATTTGTAGCCAATAAAAGTGAGATTAGCAGGGTCATGAACTTTACTCAGGAGCACATCACAAACACTCTAATAAGTTGTGATCTCATGGTCATGTTGTCCTTAACCTTACAATAATTGGGCTTCCATACACGTTGGACAGGGTTAATTGTGGCAGCAATCAATTCTCAATGAAGACAACTCAAAATATGGTTGAAGTGTTGGCAGAGTAGGGGAAAGAAATCCAGAGATAAAATGTTGTATACTAGTTTAGCTAGGTGCAAATGTCTGGGGATAAAGTTTGAAGAAAACTTTGGCACAACTCAATTTTGAAATGAAGATATAAGTATTGATGGTGACAGACAATGTTTAAAATAAAGAGGAACAAATATGGTGGAACGGATGGGCAATGTAGTGCAAATAATCCTGGTGGTGATGGTGGTAGTGGTGGTGATGGTAGTGGTGGCAGTGGTGGTGGTGGTGGCAGTGGTGGTGATGGTGGTAGTGGTGGTGATGGTGGTAGTGGCGGTGGTGGCAGTGGTGGTGATGGTGGTAGTGGTGGTGGTGGCAGTGGTGGTGATGGTGGTAGTGGTGGTGATGGTAGTGGTGGCAGTGGTGGTGATGGTGGTAGTGGTGGTGATGGTGGTGTTGGTAGTGGTGGCAGTGGTGGTAGTGGTGGTAGTGGTGGTGATGGTGGTGTTGGTAGTGGTGGTGATGGTGGTAGTGGTGGTGTTGGTGGTGATGGTGGTAGTGGTGGTGTTGGCAGTGGTGGTGATGGTGGTAGTGGTGGTGATGGTGGTGTTGGTAGTGGTGGTGGTGATGGTGGTAGTGGTGGTGATGGTGGTAGTGGCGGTGTGTTGGTGGTGGTAGTGGTGGTGATGGTGGTGGTGATGGTGGTAGTGGCGGTGTGTTGGTGGTGGTAGTGGTGGTGGTGATGGTGGTGGTGATGGTGGTAGTGGCGGTGTGTTGGTGGTGGTAGTGGTGGTGGTGATGGTGGTAGTGGCGGTGTGTTGGTGGTGATAGTTGGTGGCAGTGATGGTGGTAATAATGGTGTTGGTGTTGGTAGTGATGGTGGTGGTGTCGGTGGTGGTAGTACTGGTGATAGTGGTGCTTTGGTAGTGGAGGTGTTGGTGATATTGTTGATGATGGTGGTGGTTATGGTGATGATGGTGGTGTTGGTGGTGCAAGGTCATGGGTGGGGGAAAGAGTAAATACAGAAGTGTTGTTTCTAAAAGAGGAACTCAGATGATTTGTAGTTAGAATAATAGTTGAGAAATAGCATCAATTATAGCTGAAGCTAATGGCTCCGGAAAATACCTAGGATATTAAAACAGATATATTAATAGGGTGTGAGGGGGGGGGGGGGGGGGGAGCTAATAAAACACAACAATACACTATATATATATATAAACGCATAACAATAGACTATATATATATATATATAAACACATAACAATAGACTATATATATATATATATATATATATATATATATATATACGATATTGATAAATGGAAACTATATTTATAAAACCATATTTATTTCATTATACATATTTCAGGGATACCAAATTAAATTATGGTATGCCTTCATCAGACAAAATACAATATATAACAGTTTTACAAATAAGCTTTGACGTACCCTATTAAAATGCAACCATTGTTTTTGGAAGTCAAAAACAATGGTTGCATTTTAATAGGGTACGTCAAAGCTTATTTGTAAAACTGTTATATATTGTATTTTGTCTGATGAAGGCATACCATAATTTAATTTGGTATCCCTGAAATATGTATAATGAAATAAATATGGTTTTATAAATATAGTTTCCATTTGCTTTCTTATTCTCAAACTCTCTCTTCTCTTTCTCTCTCTTCTCTTTCTTTCACTCTCTCTCTTCCTCTCATTCTCTCTCTCATCTCTCTCTCCCTTTTATCTCTCTCTCTCTCTCTCTCTCTCTCTCTCTCTCTCTCACTCTCTCTCTCTCATCTCTCCTTTCTCTCTCTCCTTTCTCTCTCTCTCTCTCCTTTCTCTCTCTCTCTATCTCCTTTCTCTCTCTCTCTCATCTCTCTCCCTTTTATCTCTCTTCTCTCCTTTCTCTCTCTCTCTCTCATCTCTCTCTCTTTTCTCTCTCCTTTCTCTCTCTCTCATCTCTCTCCTTTCTCTCTCTCTCATCTCTCTCCTTTCTCTCTCTCATCTCTCTCCTTTCTCTCTCTCTCATCTCTCTCCTTTCTCTCTCTCATCTCTCTCCTTTCTCTCTCTCTCTCATCACTCTCCTTTCTCTCTCTCTCTCTCATCACTCTCCTTTCTTCTCTCTCCTTTCTTCTCTCTCCTTTCTTCTCTCTCCTTTCTTCTCTCTCCTTTCTTCTCTCTCCTTTCTCTCTTTCTCTCTCTCTCATCTCTGTCCTTTCTCTCTTTCTCTCTCTCTCATCTCTGTCCTTTCTCTCTTTCTCTCTCTCTCATCTCTCTCCTTTCTCGCTGTCTCTCTCTCTCCTCTCTCTCATTTCTCGCTCTTCCTCCCTCTCTTCCTCTCTCTTCCCTCTCTTCCTCTCTCTTCCCTCTCTTCCTCCCTCTCTCTCTCCTCTCTTCCTCTCTTCCTCTCTTCCTATCTCTCTCCCTCTCTCTCTCTCTCTCTCCCCCTCTCTCCCTCTTTCTTCCCTCTCTCCCCCTCTCTCCCTCTTTCTCCCCCTCTCTCCCTCTCTCCCTCTTTCTCCCCCTCTCTCCCCCTCTCTCTTCCTCCCTCTCTCTTCCTCCCTCTTCCCTCTCTTCCTCCCTCTCATCTCTCTTCCTCTCTCCCCCCTCCCCCTCCTCTCCCCCTCTATCTCCTCTCTCTATCTCTCCCCCTCTATCTCCTCTCTCTATCTCTCCCCCTCTATCTCCTCTCTCTCTCTCCCCCCTCTATCTCCTCTCTCTCTCCTCTCTCCTCTCCCTCTCTCTCCTCTCTCTCTCTCCCTCTCTCTCCTCTCTCTCTCTCCCTCTCTCTCCTCTCCCTCTCCTCTCTCTCTCCCTCTCCTCTCTCTCTCCTCTCCTCTCCTCTCTTCCTCTCTCCTCTCCTCTCCTCCTCTCTCCTCTCTCTCTCTCCTCTCTCTCCTCTCCTCTCCTCTCTTCTCTCTCCTCTCCTCTCTTCCTCTCTTCTCTCTCCTCTCCTCTCTTCCTCTCTCCTCTCTCTCTTCCTCTCTCCTCTCCTCTCTCTTCCTCTCTCCTCTCTCTCTTCTCTCTCCTCTCTCCTCTCTCTTCTCTCTCCTCTCCTCCCCCCTCCCCCTCGCTCTCCCCTCCCTCATCTATTCCCTCTCCCCCCCTCTCTCCCCCTCTCTCCTCTCCCTCCTCTCTCTCACTCCTCCCCTCCTCTCTCTCACTCCTCCCTCCTCCCTCATCTATTTCCCTTCTCTCCCCGCCCCCTCTCTCTCTCTCACTCTCTCTCTCTCTTCCTCTACCTCCACGCCACCCTCTCACCCCCACCCCCACCCCATCCACCAGAATGGTTCTCGTTGTTTGTGTCCAAGTTTGTTTTCTCTGACAGAATAATCAATAGTAAACAATTGTAAAAAGCCGTCGTCTCATCCAACAGTTTCCTCTGTCAGGGAAAGGGTTAACGAGGCTTCTGTTAAATATTAATAAGGGGGCTATTGTTTTAATCAGGACCAGAGAGGTGGGGATGGGGGAGAGGGGTGATGGAGAGGATGAGTGTGAGAGAGTGGGTTGCAGAGAGTGTATAGGAAAGAGAGAGTATGTATGGGAAAAAGAGAGAGAGGGTGTGAGAGAGGTTTAGAGAGAGTGTGTATGAGAGAGAGAGAGCATAGGGAGAGAAGAGCATGGAGAGAGTGAGCATGGAGAGAGGGAGAGAAAGAGCATGGAGGGAGAGAAAGAGCATGGAGAGGGAGAGAAAGAGCATGGAGAGAGGGAGAGAAAGAGCATGGAGAGAGATTAGAGAGAGAGAGGGAGAGAAAGAGCATGGAGGAGAGATAGAGAGAGAGTGGGTTTGAGAGAGAGAGAGAGCATGAGAGAGACAGCTTGAGAAAGAGTGGGTTTGAGAGAGTGTGAGTGAGTGTGAGAGAGTGGGTTTGAGAGAGAGAGAGTGTGAGTGAGTAAAACGGAAGAAAGTTTAATAGTGTTAAAACATCAGAATTCAGAATAGATGTTGTTGTTGTTATTTCTGTTGTTTTTCTCGTTGTTTTTGTCATTGTTGTTGTTATTTCTGTTGTTTTGTTGTTGTTATTTCTGTTGTTTTGTTGTTGTTATTTCTGTTGTTTTTGTTGTTGTTATTTCTGTTGTTTTTGTCATTGTGTTGTTATTTCTCTTGTTTTTGTTGTTGTTATTTCTGTTGTTTTTGTTGTTGTTATTTCTGTTGTTTTTGTGTTGTTATTTCTGTTGTTTTTGTGTTGTTATTTCTGTTGTTTTTTGTCGTTGTTGTTGTTGTTATTTCTGTTGTTTTTGTTGTTGTTATTTCTGTTGTTTTTGTTGTTATTTCTGTTGTTATTTCTGTTGTTATTTCTGTTGTTTTTGTTGTTATTTCTGTTGTTTTTGTCATTGTTGTTGTTATTTCTCTTGTTTTTTGTTGTTGTTATTTCTGTTGTTTTTGTTGTTGTTATTTCTGTTGTTTTTGTTGTTGTTATTTCTCTTGTTTTGTTGTGTTGTTTTTGTTGTTGTTATTTCTGTTGTTTTTGTCATTGTTGTTATTTCTGTTGTTTTTATCGTTGTTGTTGTTGTTTTTGTCATTGTTGTTATTGCTGTTGTTTTTATTGTTGTTGTTGTTATTATTACTGCTGCTGTTGTTGATTGTTGTTGTCATTGTTGTTGTTGCCACTGTTGTTGTTATTTATAGAAGGTAACTATACAGGAGCAAGTCACTTGTTCCTCTCTCCTATATCTTTTGTTAAGGTTTTCTCTGTTGTTGTTGTTGTTCTTTACCAAATATAGATATACCAAAAGATCAAGATAACTGCAATACATTTCATAATAGGTGTGTTAGGGCAGGGTTGACCTAGGGTTAAACAACAAGAAGGGTGCATATATTGATTTTTAGCACTTTCACTAATTGTTATGTAGGGTCAGGGTTGACCTAGGGTTAAACAACAACAACAAGGGTGCATATATTGATTTTTAGCACTTTCACTAATTATGTTGGATCAGGGCTGTCCTAGGGTTAAACAACAACAACAAGGGTGTATATATTGATTTCTAGTACATTTGGTTATAGGTGTGTTGGGTTTAGGCTGACCTAGGGTGAAACAACAACAGGGATGTGTATATTGATTTTTAGCATTTGAGATGATTTTCCATTCATGCTTTGATGGTTGGTAAAAAACTAGTCCAAGGCCATTGCTGTCAAACATTGATGGTGGTGGTGGTAATGATGGTGATGGTGATGAAGGACAGTGGAATCATAAAAAATAAATACAAGGCTGCATACCTTGTGGTATTTACTTACACCTATTACATTCTGTAAGATAGATTTTTTTTTTTTTACTTATTTAAACAAGGGGTATCCATAATTTTATTTAAAGCCTCTAAGCAGCTTTGTGAGAGGAATATATCTACAAACCAGAAACCTGACCTGAATACTTGAAACTGAGTGGAGTTCTACTAGAGTTACCCAAATGTGAGGTGATGCTATTATAGGT